>OY986435.1:264971798-265064298 GCA_963920525.1 Dichetophora obliterata | reverse complement strand
GTATGCATAAAAATTGTGATGAAATTAGAAATATAAATAAAGCAGAATAGTATTCAAACAAAAGCATCATGCTATGTATTTAGTAAGGATATTATTATTTTACACAAATTTAAGAAAGGACCAAAGACTGAAAAGCAATTAGTAGTATAGCCTAAAAGCCTGCTCTGATATTCTCCTAGAGTTACACTTTTGTTAGAGAATCGATTAAAATTAGGTTATAAATGAAAGCAATTAAAGGAAATTGCTTGGCTCTAATCACTTTAATTATGACACTTGTCTTGGCGGCGTTGATGCTTGACTTCCCAGATGAAAAACAAAGCAGGCCTGCCGATGGAAGGAATGTGGCAGGTTATATTTGTAATGCTAAGAGTTCTATTTCTTAAAATTTTAAAAACTTCCTTTTATTTATTAACAAGAAGCATCAGCACAGTAAGAACTAATTTCTTTTATTGCATAACATAAATACATTCAACTTTAGTACAAAAACAACCGTATCATAATAAAGAATCATGTTTGCTAATGCAAAATTCCGTTTGCAAAATTGTAAGGGACAACAACTTCAATATTTTCATGATTGTTGTAATTATCCGACACTTTGTGTTTTCGTCTTAGCACTTTTGACAGCAACAATGTTGTTATTTATATTATTTCAACAAAATCAGAACAGCTAGGGCTTTAGTTTTTATTCATGTATTTTAGAATCTTGAGTAGTGGGTTTAAATCCTATCAGAGACATAATTTTTTTTTCCTAATGGCTTTTTGTTTTTTTTTTGTTTTTTTTTTAGTTTGTTCTGTTTTTAGTGATTTCGATCTGTTTCTTGCATTAATTGCTTATAGTAGCAGATCGAACGCGTTAATTTTCTTACTCTGTGCTCGTACGTTTATTCTTAATGAAGCAAATTAGGCGAAATTAAGTTAACAGCTGCAAATGGTCGAATGGATAAGCATATACTCTTACACTGACTCGGTCGAGGTTCAAGTCTCTGGATAATGGTAATTTCCAATTGCCGGGTAACATTAGTTGGAAATTCAGCAGACATGCTCGCCTACATACCCGCTTATATCTTTTTTCTATAGGCATGTCCTAGGACGGCATGTCTGTCATATGAACTGTTGTAGCAGCATAAATCTCATGGTATGAATGCAGCATTAATGCCGTGAGATGCAGACAGTATTACTGCGGCAGACATACAGCAGGGCTCCTTTTACAACTGGGTTACTCTTCGAGTTTTCTGGGGAAATCTGAAAAGACACACACAAACATAATGGCACAACAAACACAACATTAAGAGATATACATGAACATAAATTTTTAATAAAATTAAATTTATATATTAACTCGTTGAGACACCATGCAAATGGAGGCACTTAAGTTGTTACCTGTAGTGGAATTTCCAAACGCGTTAACGACGATTTTCGATATCGTTTTTAAGCGAAAACTGTCATTTACTATGAACGTGGCACGCACGATGACCGATAACGACAACGATTATTATAGTTAAATTTTTGGGAATTCCACTACTGTTGTTGATATTTTTGTTACTGTGTTCACGGTTGCTACTCGCTTTTTTTTTGTGTACCAAATTCTCCAAAAAAATGTACCAAACAGGAAAAAAATGTACCAATTCCGTTTTTTAACATAACAGCTTGATAACATTTATTACAATAATTTATTAGTGTACATACGAAACATTACAAAAATATTATTAAGTTAAGCTATAGGCTATAGGCTATTAATTAAAAAAAATAAATACTTTAAAATTGTTATTTTGCAGACCAAATATAATGAGATTCATTGCGTTCGACGCACAAATCTTTAGAGAGCATTGTGTTGTTTAGTGTTTTATGTTCTAATTTATTTCTAAGCTAAGTTTTAATCAGGTTAAAATCAAAAAATTCAGGTTGAGCAGCTGCTGATTTATTATTATTATTATTTCAAAATTTTATAATTTTGAAATTCTGACCACGGATTCGGATTCAGCGACCCATTTTTACCTAGTCAATCTTGAAAATCTTGAAGTTGGTGTAAAAAAATTTCTAGTTAGACGCTGACTACCGCTGATTAAAATTATCAAAATGATCCAAATGATCTATTGCCATATATTGCTTTTTATTTTTTTATTTTATTTATTTTATTGCTCATGCTACCCTTAACGATTAAATTTCATTGCTTGTGGTGTTGACGAACGAAAACACGCAATGCTTGGATTGCCGAGAGAGAAAGTGTGTATTGCTTGTCGTTGTAGGCTTTCGTTTGCTGTTGAGCAAATCAAACTCTCAAGTGTTATTAGATGACAGTCAACTGTGAGCAATGCAATAAATCACAGTGTGTGTACGTTCAAACAGATGCACCGACGCAGGGCTTTAGTCTCTATTGAGAAAGCAACAACACAACATCGAGGAGAGATGCCAGATATGGCGATATCTCGCCAAACTGGCGGTTTGAACGACCACTTTGGCGAGAAGAATTTTGATATGGCGAGATAACGAAAAAGTGGCGGTTTAAACATTTTTTGGCGATATTTTGGGAGATTCCCCTAAAAAGAGACTTAATCCTTTTTTTCGTTATACAACACTTTTTACAAAGCCAACATTTTTCCTGTCTCTAAATCTTAATCCGCCGAACAACGATGCTACCACAACATAAAACAGTTGAACAGCTGATATTGCTTGAAATTTTTCAGTTTGACCAAAAAATCAGGAAGGAACAAGAAAATATAGAAAAGACTGGGAAAATTCAAGTTGGGTTTATGGCAAATAAGTTTTATAGAGTATTTATATTATAAATATGAGGATGAAGTAGGCAACAAATTTTTCAGAGAACTCGCAGAAGTGTTAATTAAAATGCTTGTGATACCAACCAACAACGACTGTGTAGAAAATATTTTTTTCAAGTTTGAACTAAATAAAAATCAAGAAACTTGAATGCAACTTGAATTGATTCAGGCTCTCTTAAGAATATAATTTTTACTTATTATATTAATAATAGATATATACCTCGAAAGTTTTGAGCCTACAAAATAAATGTAAAAACATTTTATGTCTGAAATTATGTACCCAAAACCAGAAAATATTGACAGTGGAGTATAGTGTAAGTAAAATTTGTTAAAAGCCATCAATATTTTTTTGGATGTTATATACTTGGTATTTCCTCTACGTAGTTTTTACACGCTCAAAAATCTTGGACTAAATTTTTGTTAATCCTGTATTGTATATATGACGACTAATATATATGACGTCATATAATATATATGACGACTAATATATATGGGACTAAATCTTAATGCAAAGTTGTATTAAAATATTTTCGGCAAAAATAAAAAAATAACTTAACCTGTGAAGTACGCTTAGGTTATAAGTTTATGGCTCTACCGACTGCTCTTTGAAGTCACATGTATAGACTAATGTTAAACTTGCATAAGAACCGAACCAAGCCAAACGCTGATTTCTAAGAGTATTCCAACATATATTAAATATTATTTTTGGATTTGTTAAAAAAACTTCTAAGAATTTCAACCTTTTAAATTCTAATAGAACAAGTAATACAAAATGCATAATTCCAACGATTGAATTAAAACTTAGTCAACAATTTTTAACCGTGTACTTATTAATTTATTTATTATTCTTATGTTATCGTTTTTTATGATTTAAAAACAAATTCTGATCGTGGATATTTTCCTAGTTTTTTGTATGGTTTGTACAAATTTTTTCCAAGGCCCTATTTACATAGTATTGTTGTGACTCACGATATCCCCAGAATATTTCTATTAATGAATGGCCAAGTGCTGGCAATGAAAGTTGATCCACCGCAACAACAAAGCGGGCAACGAACGCTCATTGCATTGCGGCACTTTATTATGAATTCAATGCCAAGGCCAAGTAAAGTAAAGTAAAGTAAAGTAAAGCAAACAACAAAATAAAATGAACACTGACTTACAGCAACACCTAGGCGATCAGTTTTAATTTTATTAAAAGGCAAGTATTTTAAAACACAATAAAGTAAGCCAACAATTTACTTCTGTGCAGCCTGCACAAAAATGCACCGTATGCATTTTTGGGCACTAGACAAACAAAGCAGAGGTAAATTGTTTTAAACAGTATTTTATCGTTGGCTTGTTCGATTGGGTAATAATACGTAATTACAAATGTTGAACATGCTTGTACACTTGTTCAGCTAGATTCCACTAAATAAATATGTAGGAATGTATATTTGAATTAAGAACGAATGATCATATAATGATTGCATCATTATAGAACTAGATTGAGAGCTTAATAATGATGTTAAAATAAGTTAAATTATTGTGCAAGAGACGAAAGGCAAAATTGCACAACCGCTGATTTATCAATAAGTAGAGTTAAGAATGTAAAATGTATGTAAAGTTAAGAAGAAGAAGCGCGGCCAGATATGTTATAAATATCTGGTCCCCGCTTAAATAAAGAGTCAGTTGATAGAGTTGATTTTCGGTTTTGGAAAACGAGAAGAAGCGTTGTTTAATTACGTCTGGAGAATTATCACTTGGTAAGTATTTCCTCGCAACAGAATCAGCGGTCTATGGCAGTGTGTGCTTTTCCCTAGGGATAAAACACAATCGGCAAATTTATGGCCTCTAGCCTGCCCATATGGACTGCATCTAGAATCCACGCGTATCTTCTCAGAGAGGATACAACAGTATTATAAGTTGAGGAATAATGAAAAAATGATAACTGCGTTTTTTTTTTTTTATTTTACTTCAAAAAGTTTCCGCTGTACACACAATATATAGAATAAATGAAACATATTATATAAAAAAAAATAAGTAATTAAATTTAATTAATTTTATTTAAAAGTGATATTCAATTTCGTAACACATATATACATATTGAAAATGCTGTTTATTTTTAAAACATTTTTAGAAATTAATTTAAGATTTAAGGCATGAGGTATTTAGCACTTAGGGAAAATGTCGTGAACAACTTTAATAAATGCACGTTCTGCACAAATATTAGACCGCTGCTGATATTGATAGACATAGCTAAGTTTTCTTTTACCCAATGCTTCAAGATGCAGATGTGAGCTTTTTTTAACCGATTTATTGACATTTATAAATGTTTAAAATTGCTGTCTCGAAAACAGTGATCGGAAAACCATACATTCAACCAAGCACCGCATATAAATTGACATATCGGAAATAATTGAGCTCTGTATTTTTATATAAGTATAAATGTTAAAATCGCATGAATAGCTCCGAAGTTACAGCGAGTATTACTAAGCAATCTTAGCTTTAAACCTTATAAATAGATATGAATATTTTTTTTCGTAGAACCTAAATGTTGCACCAAGCGCAAACAAATATTGCATATCATCTCGCCGTTTGATGCACTTCAATTTTGTTTTTATTTTGCGTGAAACTTTGTGTTAGGTTTTCATAGCATTAGATTAGTTCGAAAAATATGCTATAAAATATTGGGGTTGGAATTAATTTTAAAGGTTTTTTTTCGGTTTTTGAGCATTTATTTAGAAACAACGGTACAATGTATATTATTCAAAGTAGTGTCCATCGTTAGCTACAACATTTTCCCATCTTTCTGGCAGCATATGGATTCCGCGCCGGAAGAACGATTCGTCTTTTGAGGCAATCCACGAATCGACCCATTTTTTGGTATCCTCGTAAGAAGTGAAGCGCTGCTCAGCCAAGCCATGCGTCATCGATCTGAATAGGTGGTAGTCGGAAGAGGCTATGTCTGGGCTATAAGGCGGGTGGGGTAGCACATCCCAATTCAGCGCCTCCAACGTTTCCTTGACGGTTCTTGCAACATGTGGCCGTGTGTTGTAATGTTGAAAAACCACTTTGTCGTGTCTTTTGGCATATTCCGGCCGTTTAACCTTTAATGCTCGGCTCAATTGCATCAATTGTTGTTGGTAGCGTTCCCCAGTGATGGTTTCGTTAGGTTTTAGCAGCTCATAGTACACGACACCCTTCTGATCCCACCAAATACACAGCATAAGCTTGGCGCCATGAATATTCGGCTTGGCCCTCGATGTTGATGCATGGCCGGGTGGTCCCCACGATTTTTTTCGCTTAGGATTATCGTAATGGATCCACTTTTCATCGCCAGTGACAATACGATGCAAAAAACTCTTCCTTTTATGCCGTTGAAGCAGTTGTTCGCACATGCAAAATCGCCGTTCAACGCCTTTCGGCTTCAACTGGTACGGCACCCAATTTCCTTGCTTTTGAATCATTCCCATGGCCTTCAAGCGTTTGCCGACCATTGATAAGTCGACTCCCAATGATTCTGACAATTCTTAAAGGGTTTGACACGGGTCTTCATCGAGCAAAGCCTCCAATTCCTCATCTTCAAACTTTTTCGGCTGGCCCGGACGCTCTTTGTCTTCCGTATCAAAATCACCACTTTTAAACCGACGGAACCAGTACTCACAAGTAGAAATCGATGGAGCATAGTCCCCGTAAGCCTCAGTAAGCGTGCGTTGTGCTTCAACCGCTTTTTTCTTCAAATGGAAGCACAAAAGTAAACCTTCCCGCAAATTGCGTTTTGTTGGAACGAAAGTCGACATGTTCACAGAGAAAAAAAATATATGTTGTTTACACTTCAGCGGAATGACACATACTAAAAAATGAAGCTTAGACAATGTGCTTTGAAATGAATATAGTCACAGGTGTGCCCGATGCGATCTATTGATAGTTACGCCATCTCTTAGAAAACCTTTAAAACTAATTCCAACCCCCAATATATTGGGCGATGTTGATTTTCCTTCCAGTAACTCATCCATGACATGTCTTAATATTAAATCAAGCACATGGTGTTGACAACCAACATATTTATTTATTCATATATTTGTTCATATATATATCTACTGGGCCCAGCCCTAACAGATATCACTTAACCTAATTCCTTAAATAATAGTCAAATAAAATCTTCATAAAAATCGTTCTATTAGAACTAAAATCAACATGTTTAGCAACTATATTACATCGAGATGGGCATTTAGATATTGGTTCATTGCTACCATAATTCGTTCTATGATAATATACATAAAATAAACTTGTTTCTCTTAGAGATCTTGTTGGAGCATAAAATGGAATGAGAGCAAGCAATTCCGGACTGTCAACTTTGTTATCTTTAATAAATAAGACACTCTGCGTATTGCGTCTAATGGTCAAGCTTTGCAAGCCGAGTAGTTTACAACGGTCACTATACGCAGCCTTAGAGCGAATCTCGTAAACCGTTTTTGACTTTTCTCGATTCGATTTATGTCACATTCATAGCAAGGATCTCAGATTATGATCGCGTATTCGGAAATAGATCTTACCAGACTCACGAAAATTTATTTTAATGTAAATGGGTCTAAAAATTCTTTAGAGTTTCGCTTTAGTAAACCGAGTTGTGAGTTAGCTCTCGATATGACATATTCCTGTGGGACCCGAATGATAATTTGGTATCAAAGTAAATTCCCAAGTCTTAAATGGATTCGACGCGTGTGAAAGTAATATTAGACTTATAAAAATAATTGTGATATATGGTTAATTGTTTGCGAGAATATGTTAAGGTATGACATTTAGAAAAGTTTAAATTCATTCCATTTATGCTACATCAGAAAATAAGTAGGTTAATATCATTTTGAAAATCGTTACAATCCTCAAGGTTGTTTATAATTTTAAACATTTTCAAATCATCTGCATAAAGCAGGAACTAACATGAAGTGAAATCTTTAGATAAATCGTTTACGAACAAAATAAACAAAAGGGCCTAAGTGGCTCGCTTGCGGAACTCCTGATTTTACATCTACTGCTTTTGAAAATGATTGATCGATCTTAACTATCAATTTCCTATTTGACAAATATGAGCCTAACCATCCCAAAAAATTAGAGTGAATTCCCATTTGACGAAGTTTAGATAAAAGAGTCTTATGGTTTAGACTATCAAACGCTTTTACAAAGTCAGTATATAAAACATTGATTTGCGATCCTTTTTCTACAGCGTTTATGTAAAAATTAGAAAATAAAGCTAAATTAGTGCTTGTGGATCTTTCAACAAAAAAACCATGTTGCTGGATTGCAATATGGTTTTTAACTGAGTTAAATAAGTGTTTATTCACAATTTTATCCAGAACCTTTGGTATAACCTATAGCTTAACGATCGGTCTGTAATTTTCAACTAGATGTTTTTGACCAGATTTGAAAATCGGCGAGATATAAGCAGTTTTCCACTCTTCAAGAGCAAACTCCATTTGAAAGAGATTTATTAAAAATGATTGTTAAAGCAGCATATAGCGAACGAGCGCATTTTTTCAAAACTAAGGGAGGAAGCAAATCAAACCCGGCTTTTTTATTCGAATCAAGTGTCCTGAGAGTATCATATACTTCATCTTCTGTAATATTTAGATGTGTCTTATCGCAACTGTCAAAAACTGATTCGAAGAATATTGCAAACAATTCGCAAATACCTTGTATATTATTTGCTTTGCTTTTCGCATATTTCATCGATTTTGGAAAACCTACACTTTTATGCTTAGAGTTAAGAAATACCCAAAAAGATTTCGGGTTTGACCTTATATTAGTCTCTATAGAACTCATATATTTTTTGTATAAGAAATTCGATAAAAAATCAAATTCTTTTCTGCGAACAATAAAAAATATTGTGATGGAAGTAGTGACAGAAGTTCGAAATGTTTTCGTAATTGAAAAACAACTCCATTTTTATTGCCGGTATTAACACGTGTAGTATCAGAAACTATCATCTATATATATTTCCAAAGTTAAAATTTATCAAGTTTTTCTTTAATGTGTAACGAACCCTTTTGCTCGTTACTGATTTTTGCTGAGGTAGGCTCAATGAGTAAACCAGGGGTTCTTACAAAATAATTTATTTACCAATGATTCCGTTGTTTTAAATCAGAAAGCCAGCGTTTAAGTTTTAAACTGTAGAGTGAGTCTTTATTATTTTTATTTGTTTTATTTATTACTTAACGGGTACGTTACTTAATTATTATTAATTATTAAGCATTATATAAATTAAAGTGATACAAATAATCCTTGCTTATTCATATTTATTCCGTTATTTGCTATGATCCCTCTCGCTGTGAGTGACTATGATAGAACTCAGATTACAACTATGTTCGAAGGGTGGAGGTACCTTCGCTTAAGACAACTACGTTGTGATCTTAGAGTAAACAACGTTCGAAGGGTGAGGACACCTTCGCTAACGATAACTACACCTTAGCTTAAAACTATGTTCGAAGGGTGAGTACACCTTCGCTTAAGATAACCACGTTTTGAACTTATAGTAAACAAAGTTCGAAGGGTGAGTACACCTTCGCTTAAGATAACTACGCTTGAACTAACTACTCAGTCTCAAAGCATGTGCATGCTACTGCGCCTGCGACAAGACTGCGTGTCCTAAGCAAACGCGACTGCTTTATATTCTCCCGTTGCCTTTCTGTTCCGTGTTCACTTGTTTTGTTTTCCCTGCCTGTGTATATGTGACTGTGTACATGGCTTTGCATGTTTGTATGTGTGTATTTATTATTTGTTTACTTATTTGCTATTCAATACATTATTATTTCCTCAATAAAATATTTATAACATTAATATTATATATTTTACCTAAAAAGATATAATATAATATAATAATTTCCATACATCTTATTAATAATAATAAATCTTTAAATTTAATTAAGATAGTTTAATTTACATTTCATGTTTTGGTTGTTTACATTTTCCATATTTTAAATTCAGTTAACAATTCATTTATATAATTTGTGAGGCCCAAATTGTGCAACAATTTGAGTCCTCACAAATGCCTTCAAATATTGTTGCACTGTTACCATTACCAAGAACCAAAGCAGCCAGTTTTAGTTCTCGAATTTTATTTTTTTAAACTATTTCCTGTATTTCTTGCTTACCAAACTTATTTCCATCAAAATGAAGGCATTTTTAGGTGTGTTCTCAAACCCTTTTTCCAAACAATCGGCCTTTTTTATTGCAGCTTTGTAAATTCCTGGTAGCAGATTTCGAAGTTATTAATATATCTGGTTTTTCGAAGTCTTCATCATATTCATCATTTTACACCTGGTCTTCTTCGAATGATGTTGTTGAGTCCGAATCTCTTGATTTGTCTGTACTGAACTATGTACCTTTTTCATTAGTTATGTCGAATATTTTTTCACAAAAGCAGTACCTGGATTTTTCCCATTTTTATATTTTAAAAATTTTGAGTAACTGTTTATAAATATTTAAATTTTTCTTTCCACTGAAGATTTTGTAAAGCTGGGAAAATTTAGCTTGAGCCACAAATTGATCACTTCAGCTGACAGCATTTTATATTTTTATTTTTTAATTTTTTCTAACTTAGCTAAGACATTGCATATTCCAATTATAAGAGTTTGTTTAGGTGTTTTACATAAGTCACTTAAAAAATGTTCCAAATGCAAGTGTTCCAAACCACAAACTACCGTTACTTTGGCTATTGCCATTTCAGCATTAAAAAAGGATGAGCAAAAAAGAGTAAAGAATAGCTATAGTAATAAAAAATATATGTTTATTACACGGGTTCAAACTCAAATACATAACTAGATTCCTAGACTACTTGTACATAAATTGAAATAAATAACAAATACAATTTTGACTGCCTCAGAAGCTCATCAAAAAATTTAGTTAGGTTTCCTGGGCGAGCTTTCTGAAATAAAACTAAAAAAACGCAGTTATTTTTTTACAATTCCTCATCATAAAACACTATGTTAAAAAAGAAATTTACATAGAAGAAGCAACTAGAACAGATGGCAACCTTGGTAGAGTTGATGGCGGAAGAGAATAAATAGCTTTTTCTCTTCCTGCTTTAAAATGTTATAAGATTAAGTTGCCAATTTGAACGTTCAATTTGTTCAATAAAACTCAGATGAATGAGTTCCAAAATGTGTAAAATCATATAGGAGTTCAAGCAGTGATCACAGCTTAATCACTCAAAGACTACTAAAGAGGAAATGTAGCGATTTCCGAAACAGACTGCCTAGTCAGCAAAGTGATTGACTCTATACAGAGTTGTTGTTGTTGTTGTTGACTTTTTAAAAACTTACATGATCTAAAGCTTGCAATTAAATTCATGTAATACAATTTTTAAGAAAATTTTTAAAAGTAAGGGGATAACATGTATAGGGTTGTCCATATTCGAAGCGCCCATTTTATTTTTAAATAAATCAAAGAAACCACACTTTTTTGTCTGTTCGTCATGAATATCATTTAATTGGGTTCAAGTAGATTTGCTTACATTATTTCTTGAATATGATATCTCGTAAATGGTCGCCATTAGCCTCTACGACATATTGTGCCCGTTTTGCAGCATTTTCCATGGTTTTCTTCAACATTTCGATGGGAATGGCGGTTATTTCTTGACGGATGTTGGTTTTCAGCTCTTCTAGGGTCTTTGGCTTGTTGACGTAAACCTTTGATTTCAAATAACCCCACAAAAAGAAGTCTGGAGGCGTTAAATCTGGTGATCTTGGTGGCCAATCGAAATCACCATTTTTTGACATCAAACGGCCAGGGAACAATTGCTTCAAGAAATCGATTGTAGTGCGGCTTGTGAGTGGTGGCGCGCCGTCTTGTTGAAACCAGTAGTGCCTGATACGCTTTCGACGAACGATTGGCATGAAAAAATTGTTTATCATATCGCGATAACGCTCCTGATTGACAGTAACTCTGTGACCATTATCATCCAGGAAAAAGAACGGCCCAATGAGCATTTTAGCACAAACGCCGCACCAAACAGTGACTTTTGCATCGTGAAGAGGTACCTCTTGAATCTCTTGTGGATTTTCAGTGGCATAAATACGGCAATTTTGTTTGTTTACCGTTCCGTTCAACTGAAAATGAGCTTCATCGCTCATTTTTTGAAAGCACGTTGAGTTTCCACTATTGACTTGTTTTGTTGAATGTAAATTTCAACAATTTTAGAACGTTCGCGTGGCGTGTACTGTTCCATTGTAAACATTTGCTTGGAATGACGCTTCAAACGCGGTATGTCATTAGTCGATTTGGCATCACTGCGGAAAGTTACAGTGTTGCCAGATGGGCGCTTCGAATATGGACAACCCTGTACATGTTAATACATTAATAAGGATATATTTAACTATAGCTTATTAGAGCTCTAAGCTGCAATTTCTGGTCATATGTACAACTATTATAAAAATATTTATGACGTTACGTTAATATTATGGTTTTATTTATATTCTTAAAATATATATATGGTTTAGTTGTCGTCAAATCACGGCCAGGAGTATGAAAAACTGGCAACTTTGACATCGAGAGCGCTTTTTATCATATTCCATAGCGAGAAATTCAATGTATGAAAATGGCGAGTATGTATGATACAAGAACTATACATAAGAGATCCCGCCATAAGTGCGCAGAAATGGAAAACTTCTGCGCAGCCTACGTCATATGTGAAAAGACATCCACACAAAAACAACACATAAGTTTAGTTTGAAACGAAACTAAGCAAATGAATCTGATTGGCTTTTTGAGAAACAAACGAAATTCAAACAAAGAAACAGATATAGTTCTCCAGATATCTAAGTGCTTTTGATGTTAAGATAACGGAAAATTTATAAACTGTACTATCAATCAAAAATTGGGTAAAAACATATTTTCTTAAAAAATGCCTATTATAGAGTATTCGAAAATAAAACTGAAATTCTTTTATTACCTACTTATTGTAGATCTAATCGTTGCCCATATTTTTTTTTCAGCAAAATTTTATTTTTTATCTTACAGAGTAGGAAATTTTTGTGGTTTTAACAATTTTCTTTTACTCCAGCGTCCCTTTGTGATCTTAACATTGTTGTAAATATTTAATTGGGAAAAAACAAAAATATTTTACGAAATTATAAACTCTATCGGTTAAGTAGTTAAGAGCTGTGTGTTTACATTCAGAGGCACAAACAATTTGTATGTACATATATTTAGATGCATTTTATCATTGAAACAAAGTACAACTTTTTCCCTACATTATGCCCTGGCAGTTTGCACATTTTTAACAATTCTGACTGTAATTATTTTTTTGAAATTACTACAGTGCTCTTACAACATATAGTGTCCTGAAAACGTTCAGCCTAAAAGTATGCACATTTTAAAATATAAAATGTGGCCAGGAAATTATATGTCAAACCTACAACAAGTTAATCCAACCCCAAATCGGAACGGCAACTGGTTGGATTTAGTCTTTGCTAATTCGTATGATGAAATAAAGATTACTGCAACTACTCAGGCTGAACACTTATTTTCTGATACACTCCACCACACTGCTTTAACTGTAGAATTTCCTAGTAACAACATGTCTTTTACCACCTCATTTAATAACACAATTGTGTTCGACTTTCTTAATGCCGATTATGACAGTATAAAAATTGATTTGAATGCCTATAACTGGAACGATCTATTAAATTTGGAAATAGATAGTGCTATTTCACTTTTCTACCAACGCCTTTTCACAAGTATTGAAAAATTTGTGCCTAAGATAAAGAAAAAAAAAACTTTCAGAACCATGGCTTGACCAAAGTCTCAGACATATAAGAAACCAAAGAAACAAGCTATACAAATTCATTAAGAAAGGCGTAAATGTAAGCGATGAAATCAAAATGAGATACGAAGAGCTCTACAATGAGTTGTCTATAAAATCAAATGATGCTTATAGAACTTATACCAACCTTATTGGAGAAAAAATTCTTAGAGATCCTAAAAAATTTTTTGATTTCGTTAATGTCAAACGTAAATCAGCTGGATACCCCTCATCTATGTTTAAAGGCAATACAATTTCTTCACACCTCCAAGAGATCTGTAATCTTTTTGCAAATCACTTTAGAGAAGTTTTCTGTGCTCCCACAACCCAGACTCTCTATTCCTCCCCCTCTCCTAATGCGACAGACATTATAAACAATATCAGTCTGACGCTGGATGAAATTGTTAATGCTATCATGGAACTTGATTCAAACAAAGGACCTGGACCAGACCTCATACCACCAAGTTTGTTAGTTCAATGTATAAACAATCTTGCCATTCCCTTATTTATACTTTTCAACAAATCCTTATCCTTAGGTGTTTTTCCATCCTACTGGAAAATCTCCCATTTGACACCTATATATAAAAGTGGCGATAAAAGGTCTGTTGAAAATTACAGAGGCATTGCCATCTTGTCAGCTATACCAAAATTATTTGAAAAGATAATATGTGATAAGCTGACGAGTCTCATTAATCCCCGCTTAAACGAGCAGCAACATGGGTTTCGGAAAGGCCGATCGACCACCACTAACCTAATGATCATGGTCTCCGATGTGTTAAATCAAATGGAAAAAGGACGCCAAGTAGATGCAGTTTACACAGAATTCAGTAAAGCATTTGACCGTGTCGACCATAATATCTTAATTTTGAAGTTAGAAAAATTTGGCGTTTCCGGTTTATTACTCAATTGGATCAAATCCTATCTCTGCGAACGATCCCAGTTTGTTAAATTTCAAGGTATTTTTTCAAATGATATACCGGTCACCTTTGGTGTACCACAAGGTAGTCATCTTGGCCCAATACTTTTCAACATTTTCATTTCAGATTTATCTATTACTCTTTGTGACATTCCCCATCTTATGTACGCAGATGACCTTAAAATATATAAGATCATTAAATCAGAAGTTGATGTAACTTTCCTACAATCGAAACTGCTGTCCCTTGAGCAATGGTGTAATCAAAACAAACTTCTCTTAAATGTTAAGAAATGTTGCGTGATAAGTTTTTCCCGTAAGAACTTGATACCAGAATGCAGTTACCTCCTTAATAATATTGTTCTGAGCAGAACCAACCATATTGTAGACCTTGGAGTTGTCCTAGATAAAAAGCTAAGATTTAATCTACATTTTGATAAAGTCTTATCGAGGGCAAATAAACAGCTGGGATTTATAAAAAGACGTGCTAAAGAATTCCAAAATGTGTGGGTAACCAAAACGTTATACTGTACCTTAGTGCGACCACTTCTTGAATATGCTTGCTTCATTTGGAATCCAGCCTTTGAATCTCATAGCGACAAAATTGAATCCATTCAAAAACAATTCCTGCTTTTTGCGTTAAGAGATATCTTTGACCCCTAGTGACTATAACAACCTGCCACCGTATGAACAAAGACTCAGGCTCCTCTCTCTGATGCCTCTATCATCAAGAAGAACTTTACTGAGTTCATGTTTCACATTTGATGTTATTAACGGAGCTATTCATAGCGAATATATCTCCAGCAAAATTACACTAAATGACCCAATTAGACGTACTAGGCATACGCGGCTCCTAAATGAATTAATTCACCACACTATTTACGCAAATAATGAACCCATTAGTAGGTGCTGTAGAATTTTTAATAATATTAGCGAGCACTATTCACCATCCATACCAAAATCCACATTTAAGCGAACCCTCTCAAAGTCTCTCTTTGACTCGGAATAATTTGTCCTTTTCAAGTACTGCTCCCTACAGAGTTATGCTTCTTGGTCTAGTCCCCCTCCGTCATCCCCTAAAAGTAGTACTTAAGATATATTAGCGTAGTTTAAGTATTCTTTTGAAATTAATTTAAATAATATGTAAGTAAAAAAAAAAAAGAAAGTAATATGTAAATAGAATTAGTAAATTGCCTTGCTTGGTGAAATAAATAAATAAATAAATAAATAAATAAATAAATAAATTAATTTGTGGAATCGAAATGTATGTAGTTAATGTATTAAAAGTGAGATAAGCTTGTGTGAAGTATTGTTTTGAATTATTTTCAAAATGTTTTAAGAAGCTGTGATCAGCAGACATGTTTTTATAAGTGGAAAGAATAGTGGACCTTCAAAAAGCATTGCCTTTTACTAAACTAACGACTTCTATATTAAACTACACGGCTAGAAATCTTGTACTTAAAAATAAAGAATTCTTGAACGGTTAGAAATCTGTAATTATATTAATACGGTTTTCTGTACTTCATATAAGTCAACAGCAGCATTGTTTTCAAATCTAGTACAAATTTGCAAAATACTAATTTAATGCAGCTTTGGTTTCAAATTTAGATCGAGCTTGGATTAAATTATTAAAAATATAAAAACTTTTTAACAAAAAAAAAAAAAAAACTCAACTTCAAAACCACTATAAAGTAAAAAATAATTTTAAATTGCTTTTCACATAATTTCTTGGTCAAATTTGTTAATTTATTTATATATATTATTAAATTGGAAATCTTACTACTATAAATTTTTTTCTGTTTTGTATTATTATCATAAATATATTAATTTCTCCATGAATATAAAACCTTTAAAGCCGGAGCGTTTATTTTATAAAAGTCTGATTATATAAGCGCCGACTTTAAAAGTTATTATATTATTTATATTAATGAAGAAATTAATATATTTATGATAATAATGCAAAATAGAAAAAAATTTATAGAAATAAGATTTCCAATTTAATAATATATAAATAATAAATTAACAAATTTGACCCAGAAATTATGTCAAAAGTAGTTTAAAATTCTTTTTTACTTTGTAGTGGTTTTGAAGTTGGGTTTTTTTTTTGTTAAAAAGTTTTTATTTCTTCTTCTTTAGAGATTATGATAACAATTTTCCCATTCTTGTAACGAATTTTCGTACCCTAGTGTCAACGTTAACTGAAAAACAGTATTTTTTTATATTGCCCCGCCCTTTTGTCCAGTAACGCCCACTTTCTTGACCGTTAATTTTCATAATTATGCCTGCCCCTGTACCTAATTTCAGTATCCTAGTCTCAATATTATTCAAGTTGTGACGTTTTTCTTATATAGCCACGCCTTTGTTGAACAACGCCCACTTTTTTTAACGAAATTTGTAATAATTGTTACTATCCTTGTACCAATTTCCAGTACCCTAGTGTCAATATTAACTGAGATAGAGTATTTTTCTTATATTGCCACGCCCTTTTGTTCAACAGCGTCCACTTTCTTCACAGTAAATTTTCATAATTATGCCTACCCCTGTACCCTATTTCAGTACCCTAGTGTCAATATTATTAGAGTTACAGCGTTTTTATTATATTGCCACGCCTTTTATCGAACTACGCCCAATTTTTTGACCATAATTTGTAATAACTGTTCCTAACCTTGTACCAATTTACAGTACGCTAGTGTCAATATTTACTGAGATACAGTGTTTTTATTATATTGCCACGCCCTTTGGTCCAACAACTCCCACTTTCTTCACAGTAAATTTTTATAATTATGCCTACCCCTGTACCTAATTGCAGTATCCTAGTGTCAATATTGTTCGAGTTACAGTGTTTTTCTTATGCTGCCACGCCTTTTATAGAATAAGGCCTACTTTTTTCAACATCACTTTTAAAAATTGTGCCAACCCTTGTACTAAATTTCAGTACTCTAGTGTTAATGTTAGTCGATATACAAAGTGTTTCTTATATTGCCACGCCCCTGTGTCGAATACCACCTACTTTTTTAGACGGGCACCTCCGCGTCTAGTATCTCTATCTGTTGACAAAAAATTGTGGCAATCGGGCAAGTATTTTAGGAGCTATCGATATACATACATTAAAAAAAACGAACCAACTTGAGAACCTCCTCCTTCTTGAAGTCGGTTAAAAATAACAAACATCGCGAGATTCGATCACATGACATTCAGTTTGTAAACTCACTACTTTAACCACCGGGCAACTGGCCTACATATAAAAAGAGCGATAAAAAACATATGAAACGAGTCGATTTTTTCGAGATACTAAATACAAGTAAATGCACCCGAGAAATTATTTGTGCCCGTTCTAGGGAAGTCAATCCCGGGATCCCGGATGATTAAAGCCCCTTTAAATTCCGGGATTTTCTTTACGGGATCTTGGGATTTTTAAATAAAAAAATTTCTATTACAAATATTCGTGTTAATGTAATCATTTCAATTTAAGTTGCTATGAATAAAGAACTAGTGAATCACTCGAGTAAAGACTTTGCAAAGTTTTTTGTTCTTTAAATTAATACAATTTGCTAGTTTTAAAAATTATTTAAGTTTTTTGTGTTTATTAACAATAAGGGTATTCACTATTCGTGGTATTGTGGTTTCTTGCCATAGTTAAAAACCAAAATTATGAGCACCCTTTAAAATAGAACTTGTGGTTGGGAACCTTCCACTATAGCTTTTTGTTACTATGCAAATAAATTAACTATCCAATGTTATATATTTTTTTGATATATGGAATAAAAAATGTTGAACTCGCATTTTGAGCTTTTCCACTTTTGCAATTAAAAAATAACCGGCAACCGATCGGTTGTTTATGGAACTTTAAAAATAACGTTCGTTAAACATATCATTAGGCTATTTAAAATTACAACACTTGTTTTATATGAAATCTCTAAAAACCAAACTATTTTAGAGATTTCATATAAAACAACAAGAAATATAAAAACCGCTTGGTAAAGTGTGGTATCAATATCATGGGGTTTTTTCAGTACACTAAAACAACGCAATTTTGAATGCCCTTAATGTGTTTTGTTTTGTTTTTGTTACTTTATAAATGAATTAATTTACATTTTTTAGTCTCTAGTAATAAATAATAAAAAACTGTATTAGAAACTTTTTAAACAAATTAAACTAAAGTTTACTCACAAAAATTTGACGTTTAAACTCGGTTAAGGCAAAAAAGAAACACATAATATGATAATTTAAGTCAATTTAATTTCAACGAATGCTTCAATATCTAGTTAAACTGAGCTTAAACGTCCAATTTTGGTGAGTTAAGCTAGGTTTAATTTGCCTTAAGCTTAAACTCGTTCTGAAAAATTGGCCCTAAAATACTTCAATCTAATAAAGTTTTCAAAATAATATTAAACTAATCACGGGATCTCGTGATTGAGATTTTCAATCCGGATAATCCCAGGATCGAGAAAAGCTTCCCTATCTATTGGACTCCCTAGTCCATATAGATTGGTATGGTGTCGGTCACAAAAGTTTCGAGTATCAGACTCAATTTAATTTTGAAAAGCTACGAGTATTAACGAAAAACTGCGAAGTTTTTGCGGACAGGACTCGAAAACAAAATTCATATATTACCCGAAACATACCCAACAAGTACCTCAAAACTCACCTTAAATATTACTGTAGTAAGTCTGTGATATGTCAATAAAGTGTGCAAAAACAAGCGACTATATTCGGACACAATAAACTGACGATTCGGTGCCCGATTCGGTCTTCGTTCGTATATTGTGCCTGCCCAAGATGTTCCAGAACTAGCACTTCTTTCGGTGGAGAGGTCGGACATTTTCCGACATGGGGACATATTTTCGAAAGTTGCTTGCTTAGAAAACAAAGTTACTTACTCCGCTTTCACAATAAACGGCTCATTTACTAGAAAAGTTGTATGTAAGGAAGTTTTATCAAAATAATTTAACCACACATGTATTTTAATAAAAAATTATCAAAATGCTTCCAACATGTCGTAGGATGGGCTTTTATATTAGTACTTGAATAACACACAATAAAATAGCCGGTAAGCAAAATATGATTCTTAAAATTTTCTTCAGTTATACAGAAAACAGGTAAACAGCTCTAAAATTGGTTTAAAATAATTTTACGTGCTAAGCGGCGGCCTAACGATTCACACATAAACCAATTGTTACAATATATTTTATATATTTTTAACATATTATCGTTGCATACTTTCTTGAGTGTAAATATACACATACACACACCCAGAAGCAGAAGCACCAGCTTCCTGCAGCCAAACGAGTTGTACAGCTGCAGCAAACTTGCAACAGCTGCTTTAGCTTGAGTTTTATTTAAATTGTATGGGTGTGCTCTAAGCATGCACCACCACTAGAAAAGCAACCACACACATACTCACAGCGGATGTGACAGCAGAGCAACAACATTCACCAAACGATAACAAAAATTAAAACAAAAATAACGGGTCACCAAAATGCGAACAGAATGAAGTTCAGTTCAGACAATCGTTGATGCAACTATTTATTAGCCTTTAAAAGTCATTCCTTTCCATTACGGAGAAAGTCCTGTTATATTTTGTTTTCTCAACGATACACTCTCAACGATGATATGACAGGCTGTCGTTTTCCGTTTTCTTATTTCGATCGTGCGACAGTTTCTGCACGAAAATGTATACATATTCTTCCGTACGACATTAAATTGCTTTTTCCGCTAGACAAAGCTCAACAGTGTGACTCAACCCAGCTGACCGCTACATAGCAAAGGCAATAACAACAACAACAACAACAACACCAACAACAACAACAACAACAACAACAACAACAACAACAACAATAACAAAAACAACAATAACAATAGCCGAATCAACAAAGAAAAACTTGTGTTCAACTAAGTGAGAGAATCCGGTGTAGTTGTTGCAATGCACTCCACACAAATGTTAACCACTGCTGCCATTTCCGGCAGCCTTAACAAAGGCAGCCACAGAGACACACACACACACACACACACATGCCCACTTAGGCAGACATACTTGTGTGAAACGTGGTCAGCTGGTTGCTGAGCTGTGTTTTTGAAACGTTTGGTTAAATGCGTGGTTTGCACAACTTGATCCTTTGCAACTGGTTATGGGTTTTAATGTGCACTTCTTCAGAATGGTCCGGAATGGTTTGGAATGGTCACGTGGCTAGAGAAAAGCAAAAATATCAAAGATAACATTGGCTGCTTCTTTGTTGCAAGTTCTTTTAATATAATTTTGTCATTTCCTGTTTTTTTGGGCTCTAAATTTAGTATTGTTTTAATGTTTGTTGAGGAACACATTAAAATCACAGCCACGGAAACTATTAGGATGCCAGAAATGGCAACAGTTTGGCTTACACACTTTGAAATACCTGTGCGTATAAATATTGCTGCCACCCGACTGTCAGAAATAGAATTTGTGCTGGCCCAATTATTGTCACACAAAATGTGGGCAGTAAATAAATATCCAGCTGCCAGGTCACCCACATATAATCGAAAAGTAAGAAATATAATGAAAAAATACGAAAACTAGAATGGAAATTGGCAAAAAGAGGAATGGCTAGACAGGAATGGTGATGACTTACACAGAAATGCGAGATATTTAAACCTTATCTTTTTAATTAAAAAAATTAAGTATTTTTACATTTGGAAAGCAGATTAAAAATTGTAAATTTTGCAATAGCTTTAAAAAAGCATGCTGAATTATTTGAAATGATTTGTAAAAACGAAAGTGTTTAGTTTTTTCAAAATACAATTTTGCAAAAGAAATTAATTTAACCTTTTGGAAAGGCCTAAAAACTCAAAAAGTTTGTTAGGAGAAAACAAAAGAAATATATCTTCGATTTTTATAAAATTTTAATATATCTTTGGAAATTTTTTTTTCAGTTTCCGAAAATTTATCTGCCCCTTTCAAAAAACAATAGAGTAACGATGTGTCTTAACAATATGGTTAATTTTTGTCAAATTTAATAAATTTTATGTGAAAATATTGTACAAAATATTAAAAAAAGTTTAAAAGGCCAAACAAAGAAGTATCTTTGATCTTTACCAATTTTTTGATAGGAAACTTTTTTAGCACCGTTGTGATCTGAAACTCCATGAAACAAAAAATGACATTAAAAACCGACATATACAAGCAAACCACCACTTAGTACGTACACAAACCAATTTCAAAGACAGTTTAAACATTGCAGTAGCTGTTGAACTATAGGATAAATTTAGAGTATACTTTTATGAAAATTTATAAAAACCAATTGAAAACATAGACGGTGCTGCAAACACTATTAGCGTGCCTGCTCTTTATGCGGTGCTTTTCAATATTTTAAAAGAACATTTTAAAAATATGCATAGAACAAAATTAAATATATTTAAAAACGAAAGTGGAGAAATTGAAAGTCAAAAACATGATACAAAAATTTATCAGGTAGCCTTGACAACAACCTATTTTCTTACGAGCTGCAGTAAACGAACGTCAAACAAAAGAAAACAAAACGAGCGCTCAATAATAGTTTTTTTTGTCAATACTTATCTTAATGCACCACCGCCTCCGCTGACATCGTATCGTGGAGTTTTACTTTCTATCAACAAAGAAAAAGATTAATTATGGATTTTATTAATTTGCATGCATTATTTACAACTTAAATTAAATTTATTTATTTATTTTCTATGTGTGACACAAAACATTTTTGATATTTCCATAGCAACCATAGCATGCTCTCGTTTTGATTTTCTTTTGTTTGACATACGTTTATCGCAGCAAAAATTGTCGCTCCTGCTTTATAGTAATATACTATGGTCAAAACTTTGATATAGACATTTTTTTTTTCTCATTCTTAGATACCGATGACTTATGGAAAAGTCGTACTAAAAAATTTGATGACATATATGTGAACTTTTTGGTGTCAAAATATTAGAGCGTTTTGAAAATTAAACTGGAAAAAATTCCGATGGTAAGATGTATTTCAATAACAAAATTTACGTTAGTTGAAAAGAGACGAAAGAGACATATTCAAAACCAAGTATGCCTATATCTAATCAAAACGATGCACACATGTTGTGTGCGAACTAATATTGAGTGAAACCCGACCACCCGTTTAGATTTGTATTAAGATCAGACAAGCAAACCAACAAACAAAAAAATAAACGAACAAAAAATGAGTTTTATTAATATGTACATTAAGGCGCCTCAACTTGTATGGAGGAAAAAAAAGTTGTCCGGGTCACCTCCTGAAAACAAACTTTGGTTTATTTTATGATGATTCCCAAAATATTGCAACTCTAGCTTTAGCCGTTCGTGAGCAGGAATGGTTTGAAATAACCTCTAAAAATCGCGTTTTTGATAAATACTATTTATACCACACTACCTTCGGTCAAAAAAATTGTCACAAATAGTGTAAATCGATGAAATACATAGTTTTGTTTTTTTATTTTTTTTTTAAATCTGCCCACACACTTAGTTATTGAGTTATTTGCAGTGATTTTTTTCAATTTTTTTTAATGCAGTTTTTATAAAAATATATATAACTTCCCCATTTATAGCCTGATTTACAATTCCGTGGTATCATTGGAAAGGAACTGAATGCTGCTTTTCATTTCTGTCGTTAATTAACCCTTATAAGCACTTTTATAAAAATGCATTTTATTTTATTTTTATTTTTTTGTGATGGCCTTTGCCTCAATTCCTGAATTTGTTCAAATATAAGAGAAATAAAATTAAATCATGTAGATAAAGAATGCATTTTTTAAATGGACTTTGGAATAAAATATAGGAAAATACTTTATTGTACTTAGACAAAACAGCTAAGAGTAAATTTTACCACAGTTCTTATAAGTAGTCACTCATGACTTTTACATGACTTTTAGGTTTGACAATGAGTTATATTATATTATATAAATGTGAGTTTTTGAATTGTGATCGCTTAATTGTTCAAGTTATTCATAAAAAAAATGCTTTTCGTTTCTCGCGAGTTAAATAAAAATCAATTGCCAACAAAAAGTGATGTTATAAAACATTTATTATTTTTGCGCGAAAAAAATAATAATCGGTCTTACGGGCTATCTAATTATCATCAAAACATGCTAAATGATTTAAGCAAAATTTGGAAAAGAGCAGAAATTGCGGTTATATCGAAGACTGCGATCCGCAAAAAACTTCAAAATTTAACGCTTTTATATCGGGATATCACAAAAAATCCATCGCATTACAATGCAAGCGAGTGGGCCGAACTATTTTCAATTTCTGTTTGCAAATGTGCTCTAAAAATTAGAGTGTCTTGTAGTTGCCCAGGTGAAAAACAAATGCCATTGCATGTTTGGAATTTTTACCTTGATCAGTCGAGCCAAAGGTTGCTCACGCTAGATGACGTTGAAAACCACATCCCATGTGATTCTATTACGGACTTCGAAAGCGAAAGTGAAAACGATAGTATTGCAACAGCCACTTTTGTACCACAACTAAGAGAAATGGATGTGGATGATCCATATTCATCATCGTCTGAGGAAGATCTTAAAGATCTTGGACCAAGCGTACAAAGTTTTTCCTTACCAACATTCAGTGCTGCGTTGGACCGTGCCAGTGTATCCAATCGGTTTGGGGCTCTGCTCGCAACAACATTGCTAAAAGACTTGGACATTCCAAGCATAATTATTGATCAGCACAAAATCCAAAGGGAGCGAACTAAAGCTAGGGCGAAATCACTAAGAGACATGAAAACCAATGAAATACTAAAATGCATTTCTTTTGATGGAAAAAGGGAACGCACTTTGAAACAAGTTACTGTGAATGGCAAACCACGCAACGTTAAAATGATGGAGGAGCATATAACTCTGGTAAGCGAACCCAGCTCAAACTACATTGGTTACTTAACTCCCGTAGACGGAAGCGGTGCTGGTATCGCAAACGATATTGTCAATTACTTGAAAGCTGAAAAGTTTTCACTAGAGCACGTGGTCGCTGTAAATTGCGACGGAACCAGCACCAACACAGGCAAATTTAATGGAGCGATTTGTAACCTAGAACGACAATTGCAGCGCCCTTTGCAGTGGCTAATATGCCTCTTTCATTTTAACGAGTTGCCATTCACTGCGTTACTCAAAGAAATGTTAGGAAAAGCTAATGGGCCGCAAAACTGGCCAGGAATAATTGGGCATACATTACAGGGCTGCGAAGATGTGCCGGTAAATTGTATTCAATTATTTTGTTGTTTTTTTTTAACTGTTAATTTCAATAAAATATTAACTTTAGATTGCTCATAACTTTGATCCAATTGCGATGGGCTATATGCCCAAAAATATTGATGACTGGGTTTTGCGAGCTGATCAAAAATATCTTTATGATATGGTACGAGCAGTTGATGCTGGGGCGTGCGATGAACATTTGGCCAGCATTAAACCTGGCCCGCTCAATCTTTCACGCTGGTTGACAACAGCATCAAGAATTTTGCGGCTATATGTTACGAAGCCTGTGGCTTGCGAAAAGTTAAAGCAGCTAGCATTTTTTGTTATGAGGGTCTACGCACCATTTTGGTTTTTAATAAAAAGCCAACCAAAAGCCATTCATGGCAGCCGCCACTTGTTTAAATACATTGAGTGGACGCGCGAATTACCGGCAGATATGCAATTTATTGTACAACGCTCTGTTCAAATTAATGGATTTTTTGCTCACCCAAAAAATATTTTACTGGCAATGATTACAGATGAGAGCAAGGTGACACGAAAGGAAGCCTACGATATTATTTTACAATCGCGTGCTCATGACACACAAGGAATTCGCCAATTTAATGTCCCCAAGATACAATTCAATTGTGATTCCTATAAAAATATGATAGATTGGAATGAATTAAGAGCTAATACAGAACTGCCATGCATCCAGTTCTATACTCAACAATACTTATTAGAACTACACGACACCAATGAAATTGTAAAAATTCCTGGTAATAAAAAGTTTTTAAAATAATTGTTATGCTTTTCTTAACAAACAATTTTCAGAATTTCCATGTCATTCACAAAATACGGAACGTTTTGTACATGTGGTAAGCCAATCCTGCGTTTCGGTAATTGATAAGAACAAACCTGCACATATTGCAAACAAATTCAATCGCGCAAGCGTTACTGTAAAATTGAATCACGAAAAGATTTGGAATAAAAAAAAAATTATTTCTTTGATAAAACTCTAAATTGTTTTTTTTTTACCTTTTAATTAGCGACTTAATAAATAACCACAAATTTTTTATCATGTTGATAAAAAATGCATTTTTATAAAAGTGCTTATAAGGGTTAATTAACGACAGAAATGAAAAGCAGCATTCAGTACCTTTCCAATGATACCACGGAATGGTAAATCAGGCTATAAATGGGGAAGTTATATATATTTTTATAAAAACTGCATTAAAAAAAATTGAAAAAATCACTGCAAATAACTCAATAACTAAGTGTGTGGGCAGATTTAAAATAAAATAAAAAAACAAAACTATGTATTTCATCGATTTCCACTATTTGTGACAATTTTTTTGACCGAAGGTAGTGTGGTATAAATAGTATTAATCAAAAACGCGATTTTTAGAGGTTATTTCAAACCATTCCAGCTCACGAACGGCTAAAGCTAGAGTTGCAATATTTTGGGAATCATCATAAAATAAACCAAAGTTTGTTTTCAGGAGGTGACCCGGACAACTTTTTTTTTTGAGGCGCCTTAATGTACATATGACAAAGATAATCATCGGTGGTATGAACAAATAGATTTTTAGCCACAACTTTTGATTAGGTAATTTTTTTATATAAAATATATATAGACACAATTTAGGAAAAAAATATTTGGAAAAAAAACAACAAACACAATTTTCGATGACAACTTTTGCGCAAACTGGAGAATTTTTGCAAATGATTTTATGTCATATGCAAGGTAGTCAAAAATGAAATTTTTAATTGTTATTTTTTTACCACAAAAGCAACTTTTATATCATGTTTGTAAAAAAATTCAATAGTTCGAACCTTTTTTGAAAAAAAGGTAAGAAACATATACAGTGGCGGTCACGAATTTAGCACACACTGGTTAGTATTTCTAATTTGAAATTTTTTACATCTTAGCTTAAGAATTGTAATCAAATATTTTTTGTTGAGTATTATTTATTAAGTTAACTCTATGTACCGTTAGTTGGTTTCTTAGTTATTCTTAAATTTTCTGACATATTTCAAGTAGTATGAATGAGTATGAAGGTTAGCATTACTGTTCCATATCGTATTTTATTTTCGTTAATTAAACTTTACTAGTAAGATATACTAAATTTATTAAGTTTCTATTTGAGTTCTGACAAAAAATTGCAGAAAGATATGGCGAATGGCTACTGATGTTCAGAGGCTCAGCGCCATTTGATTCAGCAAATGAAAAATGGTGGAAGTACAGTTTCAGAGATTGCTCTGCTTTTTAGATGTCCGTGAAAGTTATTATATAACGCATTACAACATGTAGAGCAGTATTAGAGCATTAAAAATGTAAAATAGCGAAAATCAATAGCAAGAGAGGGCCATTTGACTTATAGAGCTTCACTTAGTGATCCTTTTAAGACCTCAAATAAAATTAAAAATGAAATTTCATCAAAATATGGCATAAAAGTGTCCTCAAAAGGCATAAGAAAACGCTTGAATGAAAACAATTTCCGTAGCTTTGTAGCCCTACATACACCACATGTGTCGCAAAAAAATATTAAAAAAGTCTTGCGTTTGCAAAATAATATTTAAAAAGTCAACGAATTTTTGGAAAAATGTGCTTTGGAAAGATAAATCAAAGTTTTGCCGGTTCGCATCTGACAGCAAACAATATGTGTGGCGTCCTCAAAACATGCAACACAATCCAAAGTACACGCCCAAGACTATTAAACAGGGTGGCTGAAATGTTATGGTATGGGCGGCGTTTTCTTGGCACGGAAATTGTCCGATTGTTAAAATTTACCAAAAAGTGGATCAGCACGCTTAAAAACGTACTTATCAATACCATGACACCGTTTCAAGAGGATAATTTGCCGCTTTAATGGCGTTTTATGCAGGATAATGATCCAAAGCACAGTGCTCACATAGTTAAGAGTTGCTTGGAAGACAAACATGTTGATATTTTGAAGTGGCCATCGCCATCACCGGACTTAAACCCGATTGAGAATCTGTGGAGGGATATCGAGCAGCAAATACTAACAGTAAAATCCAAAAATTTCCCAGATTTGTGGAGGGAAATCCAAAGGATTCTGTATAGTATTCCAAAGTACCATTGTGAGGCTTTGGTCGAAAGTTTACCAAGGATATGAGTTGTAGAGTCCGACCGAAACCGGAATTTTGGCCGAAATCGAAACCGAAACGAAACTGGTTATTAATATGAAAATTTAAGTTTTTACAAATGATTGTTTTTATTAAAAGAAAACAAAAGTACTACTAGTACAAAACAGGTATTATTTGAATATTGAAGTTTATAATAATTAATTAAAGTTAATTTATAATAATTAATTAAAGTTAAAATAATAAATGAGATAATTTTTTATTTTATTTTTTATTACACACTTCCGTACACACTCAAAACAGTATGCACCTACAAAGTACATTTTTTTAAAACTACAAAGCAAAGTATTTCTGTTTTTCTTAAAGGTTTAGTATTATAAAAATAGAAACATGTATTTCGTTTTCTTTTCCTTTATTCCACACACACAGAATTCGTTCGGAAGTTTAACTATCAATTTTTGGCTTAAGTACCTATAAAACTTTAATGGAAATTGCAATAGAAATGACAATATCGAAAATGATAGTATCGAACTCATAAAATTAACCAAAATATTTTGCGTTAACACGATAAATCAAGTTATAGACGAATTCATAATTTTTGTTTTGTACAATGCGTTGTAAATATTTTTATTAAACCAAAGTTATATATTTGAATTAAATGGCTGATGCAAAAAATTTTGGTATAATTCAAGAAAAGCGAAAACACTCTTTTTGATATTTTTTTGTTGGATTATACGAATTTTAACCTCCTAAATCCAAATCCAAATTTCAAGCCGCTGGCAATCTTATTATTATTTAATTGGTTTAGAAGTTATAGGCCTCCAAAGTTGCAAAATGGGCTACAAATCTTTCTGTTTTTTTGTGTTCCGCGTTATGGGTATCCTTTTGATTCTTTTAAAAATTAATGCGAGTACCTATTCAACGAGGTATCAAACATGAAAATCCATTCATAACTTTTTAAGATATACCTATTATTATATTTACAATTTGTCTGGAAAACTAGTGGTTTCCCTTTTACGAAAGCACGACACTAAAAAGATTTATATCTTTAAAAGTTATGCATGGATTTTCATATTTGAATTGGTACCTTGTTGAATAGGTACTTCAATTATTTTTCTTAAGATATCCATAGAGTGTAGATTTGTTGAAAAATTTAGAAAAATAGCAAGATTTGTAGGCTATTTTTCCAACTTTGGAGGCCTATAACTTTTAAATCAATTGCAAGCGGCCTGCAATTATTCAGATTTGGAGTAAGGAGGCCAAAATCAATATAATCTGCAAAAAAAAAAAAAAAATTTAAAATTATAGATGTCGCTATTCTTGAAATGTTCCAAAATTTTTACCAAAAGTTTCGGCTAGTTTCGGTTATTCGGCCACATTGAGGCCGAATAGCCGAAACCAGCCAAAACTGCCAAAAAGGTATTGAAATAAAAAAATGTATATTAGGAATAAAGAAGACATAATATATACACTAAAAAAAAATTAATTAAAAATTTACAACAAATAAATGGAAAATATAAGTATTCACTTTACTTTTTTAAGTGTGCTAAATTCGTGACCACTACTGTACACTGACCAAACGATACAGCTAAAAATATTTTTGTTTAGTCCTTTGATTAGACTTTTGAAAAAAAATTAAAGTTAAAAATATTAAAAAAAAAAAACTTAAAAAATATTGATTTTCGAGTCGATTTTCTTTCATTCTTAAACAACGATGATTTATGAAAAAGTCGTTGTACTAAAAATTTCTAAAATTTTCAGAAGGCTTCACTTTTACCTTGAGTGTTGGCCACACACATACTTTAGATATAGCGTTATTACTTTGAGCTTTGTCACTCTCACACAAGATGGCGCCAGATTTCTCATTCTTCACGATACAGTTAAAACTTTTTAACTTTCGACTGAAAGTGAAATGGAATCATAATTAAATTCGATATTTTCACTCTAAAGTGAATTGCAGAACCTGCCTGATAAACAATTATTTATTTTTATGTGATTATTTTTTTTCAAAATTCGGAGGACCTAAGTTTACAATAAATATATGGTTTCTTCGCAAAAAATTCTTAAAATAATATGATTTATACGATTTTCACAGAGCATCGCTGATTTCAAATTTGACCCGCCTTTATATACATCTTTAGGACTTAGCAAGTATACAAACTAATTTCAAAGCCATTTTTAAACGTTGCAGTAGCTGTTGAACAGTCGGAGTAAGTGTAAGTCATACAAATTTAGTGTAAACTTTTAGGCAAGTTTTTGAAAGCTTTGAGTATATACGAAGGAAGTCAATCCTGGAATCCCGAACGATTTAAGCCTCTTTAAGTCACAGGATTTTCTTTCCGGGATCCTGAGATTTTTAAATAAAAAATCTATTACATATATTCATGTCAATGCAACCTTTTCAACTTAAAATGATATGAATATAGAATTATAAAAACCTTTTATTGGGGCTGAAAAAAAATTATAAGGACGATGAGTGTGAATCGCTGGAGACTTTGCAACGTTTGAGAAGAATTTGCAATATCAGGAAGTCAGCTATGTTTTTCAGAATTATCAGATATTCTGACTCACGAAATAATTTTGTTTTGTGGTGAAGGCAATCGTGATCGAAACTTACAAATTGCTTACGATTATTGCACATCTAATTCTCCAACTAGCATAGAAACAGAACGGTGCTTCTCATAAGCGCGTTATATTTGTAATAATATCCGAACAAAACTCTATAATGAAAAAAATACGCGTTGAACAGCTTTCTTGGCTGAAAAGTCTTTTCCAACCTTAATTTGCCTTAAACAGAAAAAAACATGAAGACGGTGTCTAAAAAATATGTTTAACTTTTATATAATTATACCTTAAAATTTTCTGTATTTAATTTTTTTATATATTTTGTTATTTTAACTAATTGCAAGTCATTAATATTATTTTAGTTTCTTTGTGTTTATTAACAATAAGGGTATTCACAATTTTGTGGTATCGTGGTATTGTGGTTTTTTGCCATAGTTGAAAACCACAATTATGAGCACCCTTTAAAATAAAATTTGTGGTTAGGAAATTTTCACTACAGCTTTTGTTACTATGCAAATAAATTAACTATCAAATGTGATATATTGTATTAATATATGGCATTAAAAAAGTTTAACTTGCATTTTGAGCTTCTTCCATTTTTGCTATTAGAAAATAACTGGCAACCAATCAGATGTTTATGGAACTTTATAAACCACATTCATTAAACATATCATTGGGCTACTTAAAATTACCACACTTTTGGTTTTTAGAGATTTCATGTAAAACAACAAAAAATATAAAAACCGCTTGGTGAAGTGAGGCATCAATTCTACGGGGTTTTTTAACTACACTGAAAACAACGCAATTGTGAATACCCTTAATGTGTTTTGTTTTTTTTTTACTCTATAAATGAATTAATTTACATTTTTTAGTTTCAAGTAATAAATAATAAAAAATTGTGTCAAAAAGGCTTTGAATTATTGACTTATTAAAGTTTTCAATCCCGAATTAATCCCTGGATCCTGGGATTGAGATAAGCTTCCGGGATTGGACTCCCTAGAATATGCATATAGTGTTATTATTTTGAGCTTTGTCACTCTCACACAAGATGGCGCCCGCCAGATTTCTCATTCTTCAGAACGATACAGTTAAAACTATTTTTGTTGAGTCCTTTGATTAGACTTTTGAAAAAAAAAAAATTAAAGTTAAATATATTTAAAAACAGCTTACACAATATTGATTTTCAACAGTCGATTTTTTCTCATTCTTAGATAACGATGATATCTTTCATCTCTCTCCCCTAAATGTGACGCGTCCTTAAAATATGACCCTCAATATCGAATCACCGCCGAACAACTTAAAAAACCACATTTGGTAGAGTTCTACAGAAGAGTGGCAGCACTGCTCATAGCGTTCTCTTTCCAAAAGAAGAGTTATTATTAATTAACTTAAGCTTAGAAAACCAATGGGAGCTATACCAATTTGGTACAATATTAGTATGTTATATGGTGTGATGTGATAGCTATATTTAGATCGGCATCATGTCATGATATGATTTTATGATGGTATAGTGTGAGGTTTTGATTTTACGGTCTGGAATGATTGCATGATATGAAGGTGTTGCATTCGATATTTTAAATGTCTTTATTTTTTTGGGCACAAATTAAATTTTTACTATTTCCGCCAGTCACGGATTATTTAATTATTTTTTTTTCTACGATGGAGATTTTTAACTTTAGTGTGAGGAGAAATTTGCAACTTCCCAACGCTATGTCTTCTCTGTCAGTTAAATAACTCATTAAATTTCCTGAAGTCAGCAACCACACAAGCAACGCGCTGGCGCACCCGCAACATTTGCCGCGATTCTTAAATGTCAGAAACACAGACAACGCATTCGATAAAATTTATGCAGTTGTTCACTTCAATGATACTCCAAGTAGACACTTGAAGCAAAGTGGCAACAAAAATAGCAGCAGCAACACCTACGGCATCATCAACACCTTCGCCACTTTCACGACCGCTACAACATTAACTTCAGCAGCGCACTCAAGGCGTCAAGGTGCTCAACTGCTAAGCTGCTCCAAGGATGGCAGACACTAAAAGGGAATGCTCAAAAATTAAAACACCAAACCGAGAAGGAGTTGTTAATGATACTTTTTTGTATTCTTTTTGTCTAATTTGTTCGAGCGCTTGAAGCACACAACAACAACAATCCAAAAAAACAACAGCAAATACTAAAGTAATAAAGAAAATAAAAAAAATAGTGTAAAATGAACTTCAGTTCTAAATGTAGCGAAGTAATTAAGTGAATTAATTTTATTACTCAGGCAGACCCAGTCACATATACACACATACACTCTCCCACACTTTCACAAACATGCAGTTAGAGAAGCACTTAAACATACTGCTGCAGGATATAATTAATGTTGCAAGTGCGTGTATGAGTGCGTTGCTGGGCTGTAATGCATTTTTCTGTTTTTTCTTCTGCAGACTTTTTTCTTAGTTTTCAGGTGAGAAAATTGTGAAATGTGTGTTTGTGTGAGTGTGTTGCCTACCAACAACGTCAACACATTCATAAGAAATCGCTTTATCATTACAGAATATAAATAAATTAAAGCTGAAATTTGTTTTAAAATCGCTTCGGTAGTTCTTTGAATTTCCATTCGATATAAATTGTTAATGCTTTTTAACAAACATTTGGAAATGTGAAAGAGTTCTAAGAAATTTATGGTCAGAAACTTATCACAATTAACAAATCATTGTGGTGTGATGGGATACAAACATTGGTATAAATACATATTTCGCGAACCAAAAACGTACAGGTTCGTTCAAGAAACATGCCCTCCAGGAAATGTGAGCATTCCCGGATGTTACCAGGAAACATTCCATGGAATGTAGGAAGCATTCCCCTTTGTTGCACACTCCATTGCTTTTTTTACATAGCATGTCATTAGAGGGAAACATTCCTCCCTGCTGTGTTAAAAAGTCCGATTTTTCCTGGAGGGTGAATTTAAAAATTTTATTGTACGCCCATTCCAAGCATAACGCAAAACGGGTCCGTCTCATGGCCTTCGATTTGTTTTATTTTTCTTCTAAGAACATAAGTTAATTTATTTTTTTTTATCGCCATTCGTTAAAAGGTTATGGACCTTTCGATTCTGCCAATCGTCCGAAAACGCCAGAATTGGAAAATTTTAAATTTATTGTATTTACGTCAGTTTAAATCCAATTTTTATAAATGAGGTACCGTTAGAAAGGTATTAAAAAGTACTTTATGGAAAAATTATATAATTTTAAAATTTTGGATGTTAGTGTTGCCAACATATTAAAAAAAAATTTATTTGCTAATTTCTCAAAAAACGCGTAATTTTTTTGCGATTTTTTATTTCTTAAATTTAGAGAAGAATGCTGCCTTTCAGTCCAAAATATTTTTATGATGGAGCTTTTTTATATTTTTTCGCAATTTCAATTTTTGTGCACATACCTTATCATTTTGAGGCAATTTATCGCCCACAAATTTTATAACGGTAAAGATATTTGCAAAGTTTAATCTGCAAAATGGTTTGTCTTATAAGGACCAACATTTTATTCATAAGTTTCGATGACCTAACACTTGACCTTGGTAGAGAAAACTGGTAAATACGAAAAAAATATTTTTTTATTTTTTTTCTACTTTTATTTGTAAAAAGGTGAACAAAATTTTGTTTCAAGATTGCCATATTGAAGATTATTAAATTTAAACTGAGTTTGTTCCAAAAAGTTTTAAAATCGGTCGCGAAACAAAAAAGTTATGATGGTTTGATCAGCTGATATATTAAAAAGCCCTCTGAAGATGAATATCGTCGAGTTTTAATCTTCCTATTATTGATTTGATTTTTATTACCATACGATGTGGCAATGAAATGCCACTCAGCCACTCAGCGTCAAAATGTTCTTCTTCATTCCACTGGCAAAACTTTAAATCAGGTGTTCTTGTTCACAAGTAAAAAATTTTTTAATCGCGTCAAAATTAAAAAAAAATAATTAATTTTTATGATCTATTGAATAATTACATGAATTAAGATTGTGAGCTTTAGATCAAGTAAGTTTTCAAGAAGCAACAACAACAACAACAACAACTCTGTATAGAGTCAATCACTTAGATGACTAGACAGTCTGTTTCGGAAATCGCTACATATTCCTCTTCAGTAGTCTTTTAGTGATTAAGCTGTGATCAACTCACTGTTTAAACTAGCATATGAATGTGCAGATTCTGGAATTCATTCTTATGAATTGTATGGCTGCTAATCATATGACATTTCAAAGCAGTAGGCTATTTATAGATCACCGCCATCAACTCTATCGAGGGTTGCCATCTGTTCTAGTTGCTTCTTCATTTATTTCAATATTCATTGGTGTTCGATTGTTTGTCGAAATGCACCATAGAAATGAAACGAGTTTTTGCTTCGCCAGAAGCTAGTGTTCTAACTGAAAGGTGGCTATTTTCACAACCAAATGTTCAATTGCACATGACTTTGACCGAAAAATCGATCAATTATTAGATTATTTAATTAATTTGACATTAATTAAACTTTTTTGGCCGTGCTTTGCCATAGTTAAGTTAATTAGTTTTAATGATCTATTGAATAATCACATAAAAAAAATTATTTGTCACAAGTAAAAACTTTCATGAAAATCGGCTGTCAGTTAAAAAAAATGCACCCAAAACCTTGTTGCAATTTGTTCGGAAAACGTAATCATCACGTGTGCGATCGATTGCGATTTTTAACACAAGAGCATGTCGAAACTGCGGAATATTTAGGAATCAGAGATTTAGTGGCTGGTGAAATGAAAATTTGTTCAACTTGCCGTCTACAACTAAGCAAAGAGAAGGCAATCAAAAAGCAGGCGCCAATTGCAACAGAAAATGTTATGAAAGAAGTTATGAATTACTTGGAGGCTGGTGGTGAAAATATTGAAGCAGAAACTGCGAGCATAGCTGGTGAAGTGAGTGACAGGGAACAGTTCGTTCGTGAGCTTAATATGCTGCTCCCAGAAATAGGAGTCGAACAAATAGAATATCGAAAAATAAATAGATCAATGTCGTACTGCCGGAATATCATGGATGATATAACGAAAAATATGGCCAGCAAAATTTCAAAAGATCTGATATCGATGAAATAGTGGAACAATTAACTGAAAAATTGAAATAAAGAGGAGAAATGCAAAATTCTTTCCGTCCTCCCACAGTCCTAGACAGCGAATAAAATGCACGTTCGATTCAATATCAGTTGGCGCTTTGCAAGCAACGTAAAATTGCTTGTCGCTGAGAAAGGCATAATGTGCGGCCCAATGAAACGTTTAGCCTCAAATGTCATTAGTCAAGATTTGGTGGATATGGTGACGAAATTTTATTTGAGTGAAGACATCAGCCACACTTGCCCAGTAAAGCGCGACTACGTTACCATTAACGAGAACAATGAAAAATCTACACTGCAAAGGCGTGTTTTACTAATAAATCTCGATGAAGCAAATGCATCTTTTAAGATTTCACATATCGGCACCAAAATAGGCTTCTCCAAATTTGCAGCATTAAAACCACCGCAATGCATTTTGACACTCCAAACGGGAGGAACACATTCTGTCTGTGTTTGTGTCTACCATCAAAATGTCAAATTAATTTTTGAACCAATGAAGAAACTATTTGGCATAGATTCATATCGCAATCTATTTGACTTACTGCTTTGTAATCACCCTACTGAAAAATGCAAATTGAGAGAATGTGACCTCTGCTCTGGAGTTGTTGCTTTAGCAAATTTTATTGCAAACGTTTTGGAGGAAAACTCCCTCGATAATGTTGCGTACAAGCAATGGGTTAATCAAAGTGGTACGAATTTGTACCTTTATTTACAAATAAATTATTATTTTACAAATTATTTACAAATTATATTTACAAATTATTATTTTTTTAGCAGGACCAAGTTTGCCGTTTCTATTATTTAATTGAATTTTAACATAAATTTTAATATCTATTTTTTCCATTAAGGTAAAACCTATTTGGAAAATATGAAGAAGTCAACAGATGTTTTCATATCGGAATTCAGCAAACAAGTTGATTTGCTAGTACCACACGATTTCATCGTTAAAAAACAAGCGGATTATTTAAAAATGCAGAAGGAAGCATTGAAAACAGGAGAATTTGTTGTTATATGTGATTTTTCAGAAAATTACAATTTTGTCATTCAGGTAAAACTAACGTTTACCCTACAATGCCTTAAATACTTGATCTGCAGTAGAAAAATATTTATTGCAAAACTTTTTTTATACTTTTAATAGAATGCTGTACAGTCTCAATATTGGTCTCATGATCAATGCACTATACATCCGTTCTCCATTTATTTCAAGGATGACAGCAATGATGTTGGAAATCTTAGCGTTATCATAATAGCCGAAAGTTCGACCCACAATTTCAGTGCGGTGTTTCAATTTCAAAAAGAATTTCTATTGGTCTTACGAGCTCGATTTAACGACATTTAAAGAATGAGTTTTTTTTTCCGATGGAGCTGCATCGCACTATAAGAATAGAAAGAATTTCTACCAGCTTTGCCAGTGGAAAGAAGAAGAATATTTTGACGCTGAGTGGCATTTCTTTGCCACATCGCATGGTAAGGGGCCGTGTGATGGCATCGGTGGAGCTTTCAAACGAAATGCCATGAGAGCCAGTCTTCAAAGACCATTTGAAAAGCAATTAACAAACGCGAGAGAGCTTTACGAATGGGCTATAACAAAGGAGTCAACAATATGTTATCGGTTTTGCTTAAAAGAGTCTTTTGAAAATGCTAAGCTGAGTTGATGTCAAAATTTAAAAATGTGCAAGCTATAACCGGCACACAAAAGTTACACAGTTTTATTCCCATCAATAATAGGGAGATTAAAACTCGACGATATTCAGCTTCAAAGGACTTTTTAATATATCAGCTGATCAAACCATTATAACTTTTTTATTTTCGACCGATTTTAAAACTTTTTGGAACAAACTCAGTTTAAATTTAATAATCTTCAATATGGCAATCTTGAAACAAAATTTTGTTCACCTTTTTACAAATAAAAGTAAAAAAAAAATAAAAATATTTTTTTCGTATTTATCAGTTTTCTCTACCAAGGTCAAGTGCTAGGTCATCGAAACTTATGAATAAAATGTTGGTCCTTATAAGACAAACCATTTTGCAGATTAAACTTTGCAAATATCTTTACCGTTATAAAATTTGTGGGCGATAAATTGCCTCAAAATGATAAGGTATGTGCACAAAAATTGAAATTGCGAAAAAACATATAAAAGCTCCATCATAAAATTATTTTGGACTGAAAGGCAACATTCTTCTTTAAATTTAAAAAATAAAAAAACGCAAAAAAAAAATTTCGCGTTTTTTGAGAAATTAGCAAATAAATTTTTTTTTAATATGTTGGCAACCCTAATATCCAAAATTGTATTATTATATAATTTTTCCAGAAACTACTTTCTAATACCTTTCTAACAATACCTCATTTATAAGATACAATTAATTACAAATTTTCCAATTCTGGCGTTTTCGGACGATTTGCAGAATTGAAAGGTCCATAACTTTTTAACGAATGGCGATAAAAAAAATAAATGAACTTATGTTCTTAGAATTGTAATAGGAACCTATAGCCTATAAATAAGACAAATCGAAAGCCATGAGGTCAATTTTTGAAAAAAAGTATTGCGCTATGCGTGGAATGGGCGTATATAAAAAAAATATCGTTGCTGGTTTCTTTATTGAACAAAGTTTTTGTTTCGCCATACAAAAATATTAAGTTTGTGCATAAATAAAAATATTTTTTGATGAAGCAGAGAGTGTAAAACAAAAAACAACAGAGATTGTAAACCAAAATAATTTTTGAAACTTTTGGTTAAGTATTAAACCTATTAAAACTTATATTAGAAAAGTAAGTCTTTAATATCTAAAACAAAAATCAGCAGAGATTTAAATATTTCATAACAAAGAATTTTTGAAAACTTTGCAATAAGTGTGCTTAACTCTCTTAAAACTGATATGCATAAGCAATGCATTTATTTAATTTCTAAAAAACAAATCAAAATCATTTTGAAGTTAAAAATTTAGTCGGATGTGGAGTTTTATTTTCCTCCAATAAAGATCTTAAAACTTTTTTGAACTTCATTTTAGTGTTGGACTATAATAGCACAGTCTAACAACCAAAATAAGTTCAGACTTAGAATCAAAGGATTTTGACAGGGGAGATTAAACAAATATTTAAAAGCTTACGTCAGAGTAATATTTAATATAGGTCTTAATTTTACTTTAAATGTTACTGTAGTTTTATTCTAAATGTTCTTTCTTGAAATAAATTTTTCGATTGAGTATTTTATTTGAGAAAAATTAAATATTGAATTCAGTTAAAACATGAATGTATAAGCCTCGTTTGATGAAATTAACCCTGCAGTGTTATCAACTAGATTTATACCAGTCAACAAATAGTTGGAAATATCCAACAACTAGTTCGATTTATGTCCTATTCTCATAGAACCGACTGGTATTTTTTACGTGGTGATGTCATTGGAAAAGACAATTGTCTTACTATAGATAAGGTTTTAACTAGTTAACAACTCATTTTTTATGTAAAGTAAAGTTCTAGTTGGGTTGTGACTAGTTTTTAACCAATATAGTAATTATCGAATTAAAACTAGTCCATAGGTTCATATTTTTTCAATAGTTCATAGGTTCAAAGAACATATATTTTTACAACAAAATATTAGCTAAAGGCTAAAGTTAAAGCTATTTGATGAAATACCGTGTTTATGGTATACTACATGTTTTTACATTAGTTTTTATATGTTTTAATTTGTTTATTATAAGTTTGTTCCAATGGGGTACCCAGCTCCAACTGGTTTTGGAACTGGTTGATTTTGATAATATGTAGTATAGTTTGATTTTGGCTAGTTTTACAACTGGTTTAATGTGACTTGACAAAAACTAGTTGGGTTTAAACTACTTTTGCAACTAGTAAATCGTGACAAAATATAAACTAGTTTGTTTTGACTAGTATAAATACTACTCATGTTTTAATGCTGACTAGTCTTACACTGCAGGGAACAAAGTAGAAAAATGTACAGTGATGAGAAGCATTTGATAACACAGTGACACAAAATGAAGGTCATTGTCTCGGGCGTGAACCAAACCAAACTGAAACGATAGTATTTGACATCAATAACAAAAGTCCAAATCCCTTTTTGCTCCACTACGTCACAATTTTTTTTTACAGTGGTTTCAAATTTTAAATTTTCGGTCAAAAATGAAATTAAAAAATAGTAAAAATTATATGTAAAACTTAATTCAGGGTGCTTCTTGTCTTCAGAAGCCTAAACTAAAATTTCACGGGGAATGTTTTTTTGGAACACTTTAACCCTCTAGCTCCTACCAATATGGGCCATTTTGACCCTTTTTTTGGAAAAGGTCCTAAAATTCAACTTTGGAGGGAGGTCAAGGGTTAAAACCTTCCATAAAAATATTTTCAAGAAAATTTCATTAGGGGTCACCCAAGACTTGTAACCTCTACGAGTTATAGGTTTCACATAAAAAACGAAATGAAAAAACCAATTTTTTTTTATGTTTTGTTATTTTTAATGTTATTTTTATATAGTGTCCATATCGTTTTCACTGTCATGGCATGAAATATTAGATACTTCAGAGAGATCTATATCAATTTCTTGAAATTCATCTTCAATCCCGCTTTTGTCACTTTCTTTATAGGTTGTTTTGGAACACCAACAAATTTCAGCCAGTATTGCATCTGGTGTTTTCTTTCCTCTATATCTGTAAAAATGAAAATATACTTATCTGGTATAAAAGAGTTGATTGTAAGTAAAGTTTAATTTTAAATTACCGCATTTCAAATGGCAAGGATACCTGATGAAATCGTTCCCCTTGCTCATCCGATTCCGTACCGAGTTGCCTTTCAAAATAGTCCAGATGGAAGTGTAAAAAATGAATTTTTAACGACATATTGACACCAAGCTTCTCGAACGCATTTAGCATCTGAGTTACATCCTTTTTATAGGTATGAGAGCGTGTTTTGCCAAGAAGACCACTTATAACCCCTTTTATCGCATTCCATCCAATCAGCTTGTCATCGACTAGCTCTGCATCAAACGACTCGGACTTCATTAGCTTTCTTATATCTGGACCGTTAAGTACACCTGAAGATGTGAAAAAGAATTAGAAAAAGAATGTTTAACTTTGGATTAACGCATATTTACCATTATTAAGCTTAGCTGGACTCAGACGAGGAAATGTTTCCTTAAGAAACGCCATAATTTCTTCGCTTTTAGCTATCGTTTTGATAAAGCTTTTAACGATGCCAAGCTTGACGTGCAATGGTGGTAGCAAAATTTTTTCCCTCGGGACAAGTGCCTCACGAACAACATTTTGATTTCCAATACTGCTTTCACTTCTCATACACCAATTTTTAGTATTATACTGGTTTCCTTTGAACCTAGTATCCCAGTCGCACAAGAAACACATATTTTTTGTATATCCGCTTTGCATACCACAAAGCAGAGTGACTACTTTTAAATCGCAGCAAATTTTCCATTTATGCTTTGCGTAATCAATTGACTTCAAAATAGTTTTTAAAATGTGATATGTTTCTTTAGTTTCGGTGGAATAGGCTATTGGAATGGAAGGCAGTAAATTCGATATATGAAGAAGCACGGCCTTTAGACTTGTTGAGGAACTGTCGATAAATAATCTCCACTCTTCTGGCTTGTGTTCAATGTTCATTAAAGCCATTAAAGCATTTACATCATCACAATACGAGTATGTTTTTGCACCATTAACTGAAAACATCTTTTGTAGGTCCGCTTGACGCTTGCGATATGCGCTAACTTTAGTATTTGATGCCAACAAATTATGCGCATTTAAAAATGAAGCAAGTTCCTCCGATTTTCGTTGTGTTAATTGGAGTTTGGCTACTAATAAATCCAATTTTGCCTGTGTAATCAAAACAGGTGCACTAACTTCTGATGGGACAGGATTATAAACAGAATCTACTTCCATTTCACTTACAATGGACAGGGCTTCATTATTTAAAAATTCATTTGGGCTAGGGCGTCTTGGAGGAATCTCTTCAGAATGCGGCAATGGAACTTGAGCGCTGGGAACACTTTGATATTCAAACTTCGACATATTTTTTTTCTGTAATCCCCACACAGAATTCACGCACGCATAACAGTTCAAGGGATCATGTTCAATTGGGTCAATCCAAACCATAGGAACACCGAATGGCATCGATCCACGTTTGTGATGTAACCATTCCAACAAGTAATTGTAGCATCTCTTGCAAACTGTTTGTGGCACCCATGGGACATCAGGAATAAATGTTTGATCAAAGTATTTTTCATATGCTATTATAAGTTCCTGACTGGAACGACCTCGACCGCGTCCTGATGGTGTGAACTGACCGCAGATATAACAAAATTTGTTTAAGTTTCCGCAGAACTCCATTGAAAATATAAATTTTTCGAAAAAAAGACCACGACACTCACACTTTCACTGTTTTAATCAAAGTACTCAATTCTTACTTATTTGAATTTCTAAGCTAAGCCACCTTAATATAACTAACAAAATTTTGGAAAATAACTTATAAAGTATTACATATATTATTATAGCTTAATACCATTACGCCGTACCGTTATAATAAATCAAATTTATTAATATACGAAGATATTAACCTTCCCAATACTGCACTATGCATATTGGTAGGAGCTAGAGGGTTAAAGTGTTCCAAAATATTTCATGCCATGACAGTGAAAACGATATGGACACTATATAAAAATAACATTAAAAATAACAAAACATAAAAAAATTGGTTTTTTCATTTCGTTTTTTATGTGAAACCTATAACTCGTAGAGGTTACAAGTCTTGGGTGACCCCTAATGAAATTTTCTTGAAAATATTTTTATGGAAGGTTTTAACCCTTGACCTCCCTCCAAAGTTGAATTTTAGGACCTTTTCCAAAAAAAGGGTCAAAATGGCCCACATTGGTAGGAGCTAGAGGGTTAAAGTGTTCCAAAAAAATATTCCCCGTGAAATTTTAGTTTAGGCTTCTGAAGACAAGAAGCACCCTGAATTAAGTTTTACATATAATTTTTACTATTTTTTAATTTCATTTTTGACCGAAAATTTAAAATTTGAAACCACTGTAAAAAAAATTGTGACGTAGTGGAGCAAAAACGGATTTGGACTTTTGTTATTGATGTCAAATACTATCGTTTGAGTTTGGTTTGGTTCACGCCCGAAAATATGTGTTGCACTGTGTAATCTAACACTTCTTGAATTATATTTCTAGTAAAAATTTGATGTTACTGATCAGGAATCTCTCAGTTGATATGTCCGCAGATACTTAATTGTGATTTCTTGCTTTTTTACTGCTTCTCGCACAAAATGATGAAGTATGTCTACATGTTTCGTACGATTGTAAAAAATAGGGTTCTTACTAAGTAGTCAAGGGCCATGATTGTCAATAAAGATCGTTATTGATATCTGTGGACCGCGAATTTCAGATAGAAAACGTCTCAAGTGAATCGCTTCCTTCGTTTACTCAGACAAGGAAATGCACATTGCCTCGGTGCTTGACATTGCAGCTGTCCTCTGTTTGTGAGATTCCCAGTTGATTGCTGCATTCGCTGATTTGAAAGCATACCCAGTGTATGATCTTTTTTCAACGATATTTGCAGCTGAGTCCGCATCGGCATATCCTACGAGATGTTTTCCTGATTTCTGAAACACCAAATCAAGGCTTCGCGTTTCTTTTAAGTAGCGCAATACTTGTTCGCGGCTAGCCAGTGTTGCTTGCCGTAATTTGAATTATATTGGCTAAGTTCACTGACTGCGTGAGCTGTGCAACTGGTTTGCAGTCTTAAATGCTAAAAAGGCTCAATATATCTCTTACGTACTTTAGTTGTGACATGGTGATTTTGTTGATATGGTTTTGTTTAAATTCGATTCCAAGACAAAAGTTGACCAAACCTAAGTCATTCATCTCAAAAGATTGTGCTAAGAACTATTTTAATTGTTTTGACATTGTCTTGCTGTTTGATGCCACTGTTAAATCGTCGACGTAAATTGTATTAATCATAATGTCCTCCTTTTATTGGTATTAGTATACGCAAAGGTCTAAGCTCAGCGACTGCCTGCTAGTCTGCTTCAATTTCTAGTCCAACTTTTTATACTGCTGCCTTCCAGGCTGTCTCAGTCGATAAATTGTTTTCTTGATTAAGCAAACTTGTTTTTTTCATTGAACTCTTGAAACTCTTCTTCATTTTAGATGTTAATGAATTCATGTGGCGTTCGCATGTAGATGTCTTCTTCGATGTCACTGTTCAGATATGCGCTTGCAAAATAAAGCTGATGCATTTCCAGATACAATTACACGGCGAGTGCCAATATCAGTCTAATCAATCCAATTTTCACTACTGGTGCAAATGTATCCGTGAAGTCAATTCCACGTGTCTGCGTAAACCCTTTCGCCAGTAACCTTGCCGTTCGTCGATCGAAAGAGCCATTCACATTGTATTTTGTGCGGAAGCAATAACCATTTCGATTCAACAATTTTCTTGTCAATATGTATTTAGATGTCACAAATTCTTATAGACCGCAACAATTGAAAAATAAAATTTAAATAAAACGATATAAAATTTTGTAAGGTTTCAATTAAACTTTTATTTAAATACAAGAATGCATTTCAACCGGATTTAAGGTAATGACCGGTCATCTTCAGCGTAATACGCGTGGCTGACATTAAAACACATTATCAAAGCTTAAATTATTAAATGTATGTATCTAAAAATAAATAATTGCAAAAACATTTTGTCTTAGAATTTAAATAAAATCTGGACTCTTAACAAAGCAACGTAAGTCTCTCTTTGTTAAGAAATAGAAAAAGTAGAAACACGGAAAACATAAACAGAGAGAGGATAATTTGCTTATATTTTCTTATGTCACGAAAGAGCGGCACAAGTTGCTTTGCTTATGCAGCATATGTAAATAAATAAATAAGAACAAAGTAAATGTTCAACTTAATTTTGGCAAATATAAATAAATTATGTGAAGTGAAAATTAAATGGACATTGAACTTTTAACAAACCAACAAAGACAAAAAGGTTAAAAAAATAGGTTGGGAAAAACGGTAAATAAGAAGAACCAAACAATTAACTTGTACTCAAAATAACAAAGATTATTTCTATAAATATTTATCAAGAAAAAAGACACCTAGGTTGCATTTTTAATATTTAACAAATTAATAAATTAATTAAACAGAAAAAAATTTAAAAACAAAAAATTAATTTTAAAAAAACAAAAAACAAAAAAAAAAATTAACGAAATTAAATAAAAATTATTTGGCAAGTTTAAATAGCTCTGAAACAATTGGGCTTTCATCAATATTCATTAAATTGTCAGTGATACTCATATAAAGAGATTCATAAGCGTCTAATTTATAATCAGATGGTACATTTTTAATGAATTTATAATTGTTAGCCAAAGTTTTCATATCGTGTGGTTCATTATGATGCCTTGTCACTGCTTTGCTGATGTCTTTGTTTTTTATGTATCGTTGATGTTCGGCTATGCGGCACTCACAAGAGCGCTTGGTTTGACCAATATATTTTCTATTACAAGTTGGACAAGTTATTTGATACATATATCCCGCTCTTCTTGTTAAATGGTTTTTTGTCTTTGGTGGAGCCGAGTGTTGTGCGAATTTTGTTGCAATTTGTGTTCACAATACTCATGTTTGCTCGTTGGAAAGCATGCCTGAGATTATTGCTGATGTTAGGTACAAAGGGCAAGGTGACTCTTCGTGCAATGGCATTATTGTATGATGTGTTTTGGGTGAAGAGGGTTGAAGCGTTCTCTTTCCTTATTCTTTTTGAATGTTTTTTAATTAAAATGTCAATGAGGGATTTTTTGAAACCATTAACCTTGGCCAAATGAATAATATATTCATATTCTTTTTTGTAATCGTACACTGGTAGAGGTAACCGACACATGCGATAGATCATCGAATTGAACGACGATATTTTGTTTTGATGAGAGCAATACGAATCGTTGGTTATATACCTCTCGGATGTAGTAGATTTTCTATGTACAGAAAATTTAAGTGTTCTTTGAAATCTTTTAATATTTAAATCCAAAAAAGTAAGAGTGTAATCTGACGTATTTTCCAGTTCATATGTGAATTTGATGCTATTATAACGGCTGTTAATGTGATGCAAAATATTGTTTACCTCAGATTTTTTTACCCCTGCGAAAGTGTCGTCGACATATCGCCACCAAATACGTGGAAGCAAATTTTCATCTCTCAAATCTCTTTCAAACTTGCACATGAATGCTTCGGCGATGAGCGGAGAAAGGCTATTTCCCATACTGCAGCCAAAATTGTTCGAATAGAAGTTATCTCTGAATTGAAAGCAATTGAAACTCATACATGTTTTCATAGCGAAAAGATAAGCGTCAATATGTTGTGCATCAACGTTAGCCTTTTGTAAATGTGCTTTTATTGCGTCTATAGCAACGTTTACAGGTACATTCGGGAACAATGCCGTGACATCAAATGATATTAAAACTTCGTCTTCTTCGATTTCAATATCTTTTATTTTATCTACAAAGTCGAATGAATTTTTGACGGAGAAACCTTCGAAATTGCCAAATTTCTTCATTTCAGTGACTAGCCATTTCGCTATTTTTGAAAAAGGTGAATTGATACATGAAACTATTTTTCTCATTTTATTTCCTTCTTTATGGATTTTAGGAAGACCGTGCATGAGAGGTACTTGTGCATTCGATTCCCTTAATTTGTATTTATTGTGACCAAACACTGAGCATAAAAGATCAATTACAGATTTAGCATGTTTTATCATTTTGTTAAGTGGTGAGCGGCAAACAATAAAGCTATCTTCTTTTATGGACTGGATCATACGTGCGTCATAATCACATTTGTTGATGACCACCACTTTGTTGCCTTTATCCGCTTTCATATAGAAAACGTTGCGTTGTCTTAAAGACTTTAGTGCTCGATTCCATTTAATTGTATCGTCTTCTTGTTTGTTGTTGTTAACATTCTGCTTCGATTGAACAATGACATTTGATGCTATTTCTCTAATTTGCTTCTTTATTTCCACAGGTTTGTATTGAATCGCTGCCTCGATATTAGCAATTGTGTCAATAATTGGCAAGAAAAGAGGTTTAACAGAAAAATTCAATCCACGGTTTAATAAACTCATTTCCTCAGCATTGAAATGTTCGTTGGACAAATTCACAACCAGGCCTTCAACATCTTCCACAAAAGGTTTAGGTTCAACAGGTTTAACTTTCTTCTTGATCAATTCTGCAAGTTTTTTCGATTGTGTCTTCCGTTTGCTGTGGAAAATGTCTTCACTGCGGTCAAAAATAATTCTTTGTTGATTCAAAAAAAGTTTGAAAACGTCATCGTCTCGCAGATCTTTGGTCATTTTTAGATGTAATTCATACAGTTGCAGTTGTAAATCGTCCAAATTGCTTTAATGATGTTGTGTTTTAACTTGAAGCCAATTGGTTTTTGCTGTATGTATCACTCTGTTGGTGCGTTCATTAGATAATGCACAATTAATTTTCTTGTCCTTCAGACGTTTGACAACCTTCCAGATCCTGTTTCTTTTCAGGGGCTTGCATTCATCTCTCATTGCTTGCTTCCAATTTTCGGATTTTGAACTGCGAAAAGCTTCCGATGTTATTTAGGGATCGTCTATAATTATTAAAATTGCTACCGGATCCTCTTTGTCGTTGTCAATCGGGACATCGGCGTTCATCTGAACTGTGTTGAAAAGCTTCTCTAGCTTTCCTTCCTTACCAGTGTGTATCTTTTTCGGTCTTGTTGGTCCCCTTTTGCATACTTGCGGTTTACTGTATTCCTCATCGTTTTCTACGATGACGTTTTCATTAAGGTCTTCTTCGCTATTTATCATTTTATGATTTTCATCTTTTTCAGGAGAAATTCGAAACATTTATGCTTCTATTTGGAGGCGGTAAAAAGAGGGTGCGGCAAATATTCGACCTGAAACAAGTCGACTGCCAAAATTTTAGGTCAGTCGGTCCAGTAGTTTTGGAGTCTATAGGCATCACACAGATATACATACACTGTTGTGCTTTTTATACATATAGACAACATTGTAATATATGCATTAATTTTAATAGGATATATATTTATATTATGTATATCATATGAAAGTGATCAAAATCATTATTTTATTACTTTAACAGCATACAATTTAAAAAAAAAACCACACTAGTTATAAACTCCTAAGTTTATCCCATAAAAATCTTTGTTAACATCGAAATACCAGAAATATCCACATATAAACATTTCTTAACTAAAATGCAACCCAGCATTGGCATGGAATATCAAATCCACGAGATAGCAGGAAAATTCTCTGCTCATAAGTTTGATCGTACCTTATCCCTGCTTTACGTTTTTACGGGATGAGATCGACGCAAGGTATGAGGTCGAATTTAGTATTACTTCAGAAAAACTTTTTGTTTCTAGTCTAGCTGTCGACGCATGATCAACCTAACGCATTATTGAGTTTAAGCCTTAACCCAATGTGCACAGAAACGGATGCGGATCCGTTTCGAACCCGTTACGAGTCCGTCAAGGCGGAATTAGATTTTTTATGTTTTGACGGACCCGTTACAAATCCGTCAAAACAATGTTCAGAACGTTAACATAAAACGTAGTCTTCAAGTTGTTATGAAATATTTTATTTTATTTGCAATGTATAAGTGATACGAAATACAATTCTATACTTATTCTTATTTTTAATAACTTCCTTACAAACCGAAAAGAAATAGTCCGAATTTTTGAATAATTATGTTGGTTGAACAAGTTACATGTGACTATAGGATACCCGTACACAAGATATTTTCTAATATTTTACTTAAGTGCATATACAAAAAAAAACATACCCAAACGAGCTTAGATCGACAGCTTAGATCGACATGACACGGCGAAGAAGTTCTTGTACTATGTACATAAGCGGAACGAAAAATCTTTATTAAAAAATCATTAAAATTCATTTTCCTTTCATTACTTATTTAGAATATAATATGTAAGAATGTTAGAAATGAACAAACAAATAAATAAAAAAAAGAAATTTGTCGTTATCATAAACATTATTGTTGCGTGTTAAATCCGAACTTTTTTAAAAAATGAGTCCGTTGCGAATTTGCATTATTTAAAAAAAAGAGTCCGAAACGGATTTGTATATGAGGTCCGTTCCGAGTCCGAGACTGGTCCGATAACGTGGAAAAAGCGATTCGTATTTTGAGAGGAATTTCATGCGGAAAAATATCAGTTCCGGATGCGAAACGCAATTCATTTCGGATAAAATATACGAAGAAGTATGTTCGTCTCGAATCCGAAACAGATCTGTTTGGCACACTGGGAAAGGACACAACAATTAAAATGAATTAATTGCAATCAATTAAAATCAATCATACGTCGCATAATTAAGTTAAGCCATTCAGTCATTTATAACTCTTCATAAAACGAGAGAGGCTCACTTAAAAATTGTTTAGGACACCGCAGCCAAAACTTTTGTAATTAAAATAAAGCGGATGAACACACTCGTTTCAGACTTGAAACTTTTCTCACCTTGCGGCAATTTCGCGCAGCATTTACATGATTATTAATCGGTATCGGCACTTCATAAAAATATCTTACAGAGTCAAAACAATACAAAAAAACTTTGTGAATTGACACGAGTTCAAGCACACCAAAAACAACAATGGGCACAGCATTCTTAATACTTTGATGTGCCTACATAATACTCACGCAGCACACACACACACACATATATATTAATACCCACTCACACTCAGACTTCAACTGCCCAGTTGGAAAAGGAGCAATACGGTATGTCTGCCGGCAACATGCCTCAGAAGGTCAGGAGACAGGCTCGCCTCTATACCCGCTTATATATTGTTTATATAGGCATATCCTAGGCCGGCAGGTCTGGCGATTAAACTGTCGTAGCATGCAGTATTGCATCTCACAGCATCAATGCTGCATTCATCACACGGTTTTAATTCTGCATTCATGCCATGAGATCATAGATGGGCACTTTGCAGTACCAGTAAAATTGCAGTAAAAATAAATTTTTACTGATAATGAAATTCAATTTGCATTACCAGTAAAATTTTACTGATTACTGAAAAAAATTGCAGTAAAAATAAATTTTTACTGATTACTGGGAAAAAATTGCAGTACAAATAAATTTTTACTGATAATGAAATTCAATTTGCATTACCAGTAAATTTTTACTGATTACTGAAAAAAATTGCAGTAAAAATAAATTTTTACTGATAATGAAATTTAATTTGCATTACCAGTAAATTTTTACTGATTACTGAAAAAATTTGCAGTAAAAATAAATTTTTACTGATTACTGAAAAAAATTGCAGTAAAAATAAATTTTTACTGATTACTGAAAAAATTGCAGTAAAAATAAATTTTTACTGATTACTGAAAAAAATTGCAGTAAAAATAAATTTTTACTGATTACTGAAAAAATTGCAGTAAAAATTTATTTTTGCAATTTTGTTCAGTAATCAGTAAAAATTAATTTTTACTGCATTACTAAAAATAATTGCAGTAAAAATAAATTTTTACTGATTACTGAAAATATTGCAGTAAAAATTTATTTTTGCAATTTTATTCAGTAAGCAGTAAAAATTTATTTTTACTGCAATTTTTTTCAGTAATCAGTAAAAATTTATTTTTACTGCAATTTTTTTCAGTAATCAGTAAAAATTTATTTTTACTGCAATTTTTTTCAGTAATCAGTAAAAATTTATTTTTTCTGCAAATTTTTTCAGTAATCAGTAGAAATTTACTGGTAATGCAAATTAAATTTCATTATCAGTAAAAATTTATTTTTACTGCAATTTTTTCCAGTAATCAGTAAAAATTTACTGGTAATGCAAATTGAATTTCGTTATCAGTAAAAATTTATTTGTACTGCAATTTTTTCCCAGTAATCAGTAAAAATTTATTTTTACTGCAATTTTCTCCAGTAATCAGTAAAAATTTATTGGTAATGCAAATTGAATTTCATTATCAGTAAAAGTTTACTGATTACTGCTTCTAGTAATGCAGTAAATATTTACTGCAGTGTGCCCATGTATGCATGAGATGCATGCTGCATTACATTAATTTGACGGCCATTTCATTCTATGAAACGCCTATAGAAAAAAGATAGAAGCGGGTATGGAGGCGAACATGTCTGCTGAACTTCCAGCCCATCACTCAGAAAAACAAATTTTCCAGAAAATCTAGAAAAATATTACCCTATCGGGTTTCATTAAGTGCCATGGCCGATTTTTTAAAAGTGAAGTATATCGTAAAAGATATAGTGGTGGCCGTAGCCTAGTAGGTAGAGTGCGTGGCCGCTAAGCTAAAGAACCGAGGTAGCCCGGGTTCAATTCCAGCTCAGACCGAAAGTTTTTTTAACTGAATTAATTTTTCTGTTCGGTCATTGTATGTTCTCTGTATACAATGGCAAACCTCAGAGAGTAAAAATTGGCATGTAAAAGCTTCTTGAGAACATTGAACGTTCGAAGTCGGCAAAAAACAGGCAGGTCCAGTTCTCGGTCATTTGTGATCAAACATTTAATAACACGCACAATACAATTGATCAATAGAAGCTAGGTCAAAGTGCTTCTGAGGGCTGAAATGGCCAGTTTATTTTTTTTAATATATAAATTGACACCAAAAGTGTGAACTAGCTTATGAAAATTATAAAATCATTTACGAACTCTTTCAGTCAATTGAAATTTATCTTGAAATATTATTACATTCGAGTAAGTTTTTCTAGCGTTTATTAATCATCGGCTATAACTACAAGAAACTTTTTCTCTGAAAATAATAATTTTTTTACTGTTTATTAATCATCGGCTATAACTAAGAGAAACATTTTATCTGAAAATAAGAAATTTTTCATCGAGTCCATGGAAAAATTTTGGAACTTTTGCAAAAAAATATTTTTTAAGATTTTAAACAGCATCCTGTGAAAATTATGATTTTTATACTAATGAAAAACTGGAAACATTATTATTATTATTGTTATGATTATTATTATTACTTTTAGTATTAAATTAAATTGAAAAATTTCCACTATCCGGCGACTTGAACCTCGGTCGCGTGAGTGTAAGTGCTTCAGCTTATCCATTCGACCGTCGCAGTTGGTCGAACAATCTCTGCTTAGTTTGCTTTATTAAGAATTGTTCATTTTGTAAGTAATTTTGAAGAATTTTTTCTAGAAATATAAGAAAAGCATCCTTAAAATAAATCATTTGTAGTGTACAAAAATAGAAAAACTTGACGTGTTTCTATGAAATATTCAAGTATTATAACTAATATTTCTCCAAATTTAAGAAATCATGCTGAAGAATAGTGCATGTGAACGTGATATCAATACAGTTTTTCTTCAAATTATTTTTGCTTTTATAAAATTTTTTGAAATACAACTTTTGTCCTACTTTCATATTTTATATTTAATTTATATACATATTTTATATTTTGTATTTAAGTAAAAACTTGTCTTCAAAACTAAGAGGCTGTTTCGATATCGTTGCAACAAAATCAAGACGTGGGGTCGATAAATCATGTAAAAATTATCTTTATTAAGGAGAAACCTCTATAGAATATAGAAAAACCCATGCCTATGAATTGAAACCAACAGTTGCCGGCAATTGAAAAATTACCATTATCCAGAGACTTGAACCTCAGCCGCGTCAGTGTAAGTGCATCAGCTTATTTATTCGACTATCGCAGCTGTTAACTAATCATCGCTCAATTTGCATCATTATGAGTAAACGTACGAGCACAGAGTAAGAAAATCAACGCGTTCGCTTTGTTATTATAAGCAATTAATGCAAAAAGAACGAAATCACTAAAAAAAAAGAACAAACTAAAAAAACCAAACAAAAGCCTTTAAAAAAAAAACAAAATATCTCTGCTGGGATTTGAACTCAAAAATCAAGATTCCAGAAAACTAGAATCAAAACTAAATGCATATTTATGTAAAACAAAACGAACGCTGAACGTCGTTAAAGAATCGAGCAAAAATATTTTTTGATACGGAAAAATGTATTGCTTACCGGGTCTCGCACCACGTTCAGCCTTCGTTTCGTTTTATACAAACATGCTGTAAATAACTAAGCTATCCGCACTGTTGCGATGTTGTTGAAATAATCTACATAACAACATTGTTGCTATCAAAAGTGCTTCGGCGAAAACACAAACTATTGGCGAATTACAACAATCATGAAAATATTGAAGTTGTTGTCACTAAAAATTAATCAGAATTTTGCTTTAGCAAACATGATACTTTTGCTACCCGTAATGCACTTCACTTAGAAGTAAAGAGGAAGTTTTTAAAATATCAAAAAGCAGACTTCAAAACTTAGCATTAAAATTATAAACTTCCACATACCTTCCATCGGCAGGCCTGCTTTGTTTTTCATCTGGGTGAGTACTTTTTGTGTTGTTTGTATTGCCACAAAGTAGAATAAGAGGCATATAACGTATGCTGTTATGTAATTTTCATAATTTGGGACTTTGTGTCCCTTTATGTAAGTACATCACTTAGACTATTGTTGTTGTTGATGTGCTTTTTTGTTGTGCTTGTTAAGCTGTGTTGTTGTTTGTGCAACGATTCATGTTTTTAATGGGTTGTGCTTATCTAAGTTTCATTGAGCTAAATGATGTTGCGAGTTGTATTTGACATTTCAGGAATAAAGTTGTGCAGCGCACACTCATACCAGTACACAAACACACACACACATGCGTTCATGATTCATACAACACAGCGACACGAACACATGTCGAGTGTCTGCCTGGCTAAAGCCAAAAGTGTTTCTCTTGACTTGATGATTTTCGCGTTTTGAACGCCTTATTCGTTTTAGGTTTAAGTGATTTATAAAATTTTAGCGCATAATTAGCAGCACTCTGAATAATTGCTAGCATACTTTTAGGCACACAAGCTAAAGCACTACTTTGACACTTTTGTGCTGCATTATTTGTTGTGTGTTGTGCGTTTTGCGAAGGAAATAAGACCGGAAAATAAATATGCGGTAAAAATAATTTTGTGGCTGGTGTTCATTGAGTGGCGTGCATCTTGTGCGCGTTAATTTATATAAATTATTTATAAAGTAGTGAATTAATTTGTAGCAGCAGTTTGAGTGACGTTAACGTTGAATTTATGGCATATTAATTTACTTTAAATGCTCTGTGCTTTGATTACAATTTATTGAATTTTTTGTGTTTGAGTGTGTTTTGTTTGTACGTAGGTACTGCATGTTACGTATACATCACGTAAAATAGTAATTAAACAATTACTCAACCACAATATAATCACATTACTTTCAGCAACATAGCAGAAATAACAATAATTTATGTAAGACAGATTTGTTTGATATTTTGTTATGCTAAATCTCGAAAATGTTTAATTAAAGCAAAATACTAATGAATTCCGATATATTAAAACATCAGTCATAGTCTCGGCAAATATTTCTTTAATGTTGTGTAGCTTCTTACTATACAGGGTTAGATATGAATCAAAAACATTTTGCAAAAACTTTTAAAAAATAACAATTACTTACAAGAACTTTTTATTAAAATTTCAAATGGTCAAAGTTAAAAATTGCTGCGACCATCATTTGTGAAAATGCAAATATTTTGCATGCAATTTGAAAAATAGTTTTAGCGATGTGCTACGACTTTGTACATATTTTCACTTCCTAAATTAAAGCGAGCGGATTTATGCTGGCAGCGCACAGTGATTCGTATCACAGACAAAAATAACAAAAGTCATGGAAAGCAAACTCAACAAATTTTATAGCAAATTAAACTTAATACTTCCACTAAAAACTAGCCAAAAAATCTATTCAAAAAAATAATTATCTTCGGCTCTACAGGCATTCAAATTCGCCATATTTTTTTTACAGAAAAACTTTGAATGCGGAATTTCAGCTTTTCAATTGCTAAAAATGTTAAAAAATCAAAAAAGTCTTTGAAGTTAACAGATATTAATTGAATGAACTGTTGGTTATCCGTAGTTTATTCGGAAAAGGTTTTAGCAGTTTAAAATTAATCAAAAGATAAGTGTTGCGTAAGGTTATGTGATGAAACTGTACTCATGCAAATAGCAGTTGCATTTAAGTATGAAATGCAGAAAAAATGTAAAGTGAGCAAAAACAGACGTGAGAAAATGGTAAGTAACTGTTCCAACTGATTGTGTTGGGCTGGTTTATCTATTGATTATCCAGAAGACATAAGTTGCAGTAACATAAAAAAGTGCATTGTAGGAATATAGAAATAATAAATATTTTATTTATTTATTTATTTACTTGATTGCTAAACCTTTACAGGTCTTATAGCAAATTTAAAATTATAAAATAAGATATTTAATACAATTCAAAAATATAAAGTATGATTTTGATTGAAATCATGTATTATTAACAAACTAAAAAGTTTTAATAAATTGCTTAAAGTATATAATTTTATTAAAGTATAAAAAATAACGAAGAAAAAAGTTAAGTCAAATCGAATGATATCAGACAGTAAAGCAGGGTTGCGTTTTCAAGACAAACAAGGTCAAGTTAGCAACAATTTTTGTATACGACGTAGTCGTGTGACAAACGAGGTCTCATACCCAATAAAACACCACTCCAATAGGTAAATATATAATATATATCGTTCTGACTTCCTGAAGCCGGTGAGGTCCAGGCTTGACAGGGTGGTTACTCGACAAACTAGGTCAACTTCACCAAACTAATTTTCATAAAATAAAGAAAACCAATTGCGAATGCAGGCACCAAGACAAACTAGGTCTTATCGGCCACACATATTAATATATTACAAATCGATCTAACGTTATGTTTCAAGAGGTAAAAAGACACCACGGTACCGTCGACAAATGTAGTCACAATCATCATGAAGATATGAGGCAATTGAAGATCCCAGGTTTAGGTCCATTCAGATTATTTAGATGTTTATTCACCTTTTATTTGTTGATGTTTATTATTTTTCATTTTATGCTTAGGTCCTTTTATCCATTTAGATTGTTATATTAATGTGTTCACAAATCAACAGATGCATCAGATATATGTTTGAAAGAACTTTACATAATCAACGACGGTACTGCAGGTAATCTATAATTTTATGTTTGATTGAGTCCATGGATTCATTTAAGGATATAACATCAGATACAAAATTAAAATCACCGCAAACGCTTCTAAGAGGTTCATTTTGCAAATAATTAGTTCTACAAAATATCATGTGGAGTAACTCAAAAGAACTTCTAGGACGAAGAGGAATATTAAAATATAATTTACTTAATAAATATGGACTGTTGACATATCCATGTAAAAGTTTTGTAATCCAACAAGCATTTGTCATAATTCTCCGATTTCTTAAAAAAGGAAGATTTAAGAGTTGTAACCGATATTCATAAGATGGTAAGTGAAAATCAGTATTACAATAAAGATAGCTTAAGCAAAACAAAAGAAATTGTTTCTGCACTGATTCAATGTCGTCTATGTAACAACCGTATCGTGGGCACCACACAACTGAAGCGTATTCTAAGATAGGCCGCACTAGGGAAGTGAATAAGGTTTTCGTTATGAATGGATCATTAAACTCTTTTGCCCAACGTTTAATAAATCCTAAAGTACTATTTGCTCTATTTATTATTTTATTTACATGAATATTAAAGCGTAGTTTAGGATCCATTGTAACTCCAAGATCATTGAAACTATCTAAGGACTCCAATGGATAACCACAAATTTTGAAGGTACATTTAATTGGTGGTTTGCGCGAGAAAGACATATGATCGCATTTCTTCGTGTTGAGGTTCATACGGTTCGTTTTGCACCAGTTATGAAGATGATCAATGTTGGCTTGCAAAAATACAGCGTCATTATCATTTTTAAAAGAAAGGAAGAGTTTGACGTCGTCAGCAAACATTAAGATGCTGGAATGCATTATGACAGATGGCAAATCGTTTATAAAAAGTAGAAACAGAAGAGGCCCAAGATGACTTCCTTGAGGTACTCCTGAAGTAACAGGAAACTTATGTGATTTCTTGAGCTTAAAAAGAACAGATTGTGTTCTATTGCTTAAGTAAGATTCAATCCACTTCGCCAACGGTATAGGAAATCCAACACGATGCAATTTTAAGATCAATAGTTTGTGATTTACAACGTCAAAAGCTTTGCTAAAATCCGTGTAAATAACATCAGTCTGCATGCCTTTTCCAAAGTTTTCTATAGTTTTTGATGTAAATTCGAGAAGGTTAGTAACAGTGGATTTTCCAGAAAGGAATCCATGTTGGAAAGGAGACATTAAAGATTTAACGCTATGCGATAGTCGTGATGTAACAATTGCCTCTAAAAGTTTAGGCAAAGCGCTTAATTTTGCGATGCCACGGTAGTTATCAATTAAAGACCTATTTCCGGATTTATGCAGCGGAATAAATGAATAAATGAATGCTTCCAGGCTGCAGGAAAATAGCAGGATTTTAATGATGAAGTAAATAGTAAAGAGATTGGAGTTACTAATTCTTCACAGCAGTATTTTAATTTACATGAAGGTATGTTATCAGGACCACTTTTATATGATGATTTAATATTTTTTAAAAATGATAAGACTGTGTTTGTGTCAATTATTGGGAAATAAATATCCCCAGATTGAATATTGAAAGGATAATTTAAATAATAATACGACGATGATGAATAAGTCGTCTTGAAAAAGTCAGCAAAAAGATTGCAAATACTATTATCATTATCAGACTCAACAAAATTATACTTCATAAAAGAAGGATAGGAATCAATCGTACGTTTTGTGTTAACAAAGTTCCAGAAGGATTTAGCATCAGATTTGATGTTTAATTTTACTTTTGTTAAGTAGATATTATAGGATTGTTTGCATAACTGTTGGTAACTGTATTTAATCGAGGTATAGCATCCAAAATCGCATATGTTATGTGTTTTTTGATATTTTTTATAGTATTTAGATTTAAAGTTTCTCATTTTTCTTAATTCATTTGTGTACCATACCATTCCTTTGCGGAACAGCCTTAAGAAAACAATCATTGAGCGTTCTATTAAACACATATACCGCATCATCAAGACTCTGAGAAGAATATCTGCAGGTACTTAGCACAAATAAAGGGCATGGAAGGCCTAAAGACTAGGAGCAAAAGCGAACACCATTGGGTCAAAAAATGTCTGACACCATATGACGCATGGTCACTATGTGTTTATGACATGGGCCTTTCTGATGAGAAAAAAATTGTTTTGCGCAATGCAGTCAACGATCTGCACAAAAACTGTTGTCTTATATTACAGCAGTACGAAATTTTCGGAAATCGGTAAATAGTTGCAATGGAAAAATGGAAAGAAAAATAACAAATTCATTAACACTTTTTGTATATCTATTGAAACTAAAAAAAAAAAAATGAAAAAGAAATAAATAATTGAATACAAAAAATAATGCCCCTTGCATAACCAATCCCAATTTGAATAAATTCGCTAATTTCGTTTTACATTTTATAGTAAATATGTATAATATGCCTAAAATTGTATATAAAAATGCGAAATGGGTTTTTCTTATTTGTATTTTGATTTATTTTTACATAATATGCAACTGTGCAACAAACAGAGTAACCACCAAACAAACATTTCAGCGAAGAGAATAAATTAACGAAAATGAACACCAAACAGATTTGGCTAGCATAAACAAGGCATAAGAAAACTTATCCACAAGCAATGAAAAATCACCCACAAATTTTTCTATACAAAATTTGGAATTATTTATATGAACAAATTTATTTGCCACTTTTTTGTTCCTACACAGTTAAAAATATGAGGATAAATTTTATACTATTTAGTATACATATAAATCCAAACCAAAATTGTTATAAAAATTAAACCATCGAATCTTATAACCAACATTTATACATAGTTGTGATACATTTTATCGGAAAAGTGAATAAAATGTATTTACACCACGTTGGTATTCAGTTTTATAAAAAAAAGTATATAATTTTATTAAACCACATTAGGATACTATTTATAGCAATATTGTATAAAAAGTATATGGCAAAGGGCATAAATTTAATACGAAAAGATTATTTAGTACTTTGATTCAAAAAGAAAAACTTCAAATTCTTTTTAATTTATTTATTTAAATAAACGTAAAATAAGAAATAATGCAGTTACATTGAAAGCCATAAACTAGGAACAATAGACAGATTTTTTGTTTAAAAATAAATATAAAACTTAATTCATTCATGTAATAAATATAAAACTTTATATTATGTTATGATTTTATGTTTATATGTGATTTTTTTACATTTTTCATATATAAGTATTTTTTACCAATGGACTACAATTTAAATGGATTTAGTCAACAGGTATCTTGAGTTATTTTTACGAGACGTTACAATTTCATATGTTTTTAATGATTTAACAGTTTTTAATTGAATCGAACCTTTTTCTTTATTTTTTACATTAAATGAATTATGAAAGCTACAAAAAAGTAATATTTCATAGCAGGAGCAAAAGAAAGATATTTTATTCTCATCGAGTATAATGAAATCAATAACAAAAACATTGCTATTTTTATTAATTTCTTCGTCGTCAGGAACAATTGCCAAGCCGTTACGAAAATCAGCAAAAAACTTAACCCAATGTACGATTTTTGTGTTTTAAGTTAAAGAAAAGTTTCCGTAATTAGAAAAGTCGGATAAATTATCAATGGGAAAAGATTTTTCCATTTCAACATTCCGGTGAAATTGGAAATCGTTCCAAATATGTGCAAATTTCTGCTGATGCCTATACGCCAAAGTTTTACAAACATTTTTAAAATTTTTTAGCTTTGGAACAAGTTGTTTGAAATATTGGTGCTTCGCCTCATATCTCAAGGTTGAAAAGTGATTTGCAGGGCCAATTTTTTTTATTATTCTTGGATAATGTATAAGGAAGTGATGTTTAGGTATCATTCGAACATTGTAATCATTGCAGAGTAAAAAAAGGTGTCTTTCTATGATCTGACCAAGATATCCAATATGGTTGTATTTCAGAGAGAAGGAAAAAACTATTATCATTAATTTCTTCGAAATTCAATAATTTTTCAGCTACTATATAATTGAAAAACTTTTGTAATGCGTAAGGAACAACACCTTCCAATAAATCGTGCATTGGGTCCACTGTACAATGATCAAACGTATAATAATATTGTAGATCATTTAAAATACAATAGAACTTAATGCCTTTTGACACATTTAAATCGGATTCCCTAAAAACTAAATTATCTTTGTTTAAGCTAAAACGAAATTGCACTTCAGATTCTTTAAAAACATCGGAAATATCTTTTCTATGAATTTCACAAAAACGGCAAAAATAGTTCGCATTAAAACTTCCAGAAAATCCAAGTAAAATATTTGCACCTAAGTTATCATGAGTAATGCTTGCAAGTGAACCATAAAGAACTAAATTGTTGTCGATGTGCACTCCATTGTTTTCTAAAATTTTTATGTCAACTATTGGTTTAAGTATCTTATTATATTCATCTGAAACAACGTCTTTTGAGTGAAACAAAGCAATAAGATGTATATTTTCTATTTGGGATAAATACTTTGTAGGAATGTTTTTAATGGTGAAATAAATTGGTCCAATTTATTGAATTGTTCGACGGCTGCCTAAGGGATTTGTTATTTCGAAATCATCGTAAAATAGTTGCAACTGTATCGTATTTATTTGATTGAAAAACATTTTTGTTTTTGCTACTGCGCCACAGCAAAAACCGTATAGTTTATTAGTTGAACATATATGATCTTTCTCGAAAAATGCTTTGTAAAAATCTTTATTTTTAAAGAGAGCTTTGATGGTGTCGATAATAGGTATATATTGCATTTTGTTTTGAGTAAATACTTTTCTGTTCTTTTGGAGTTAAGATGAATATCTAGTATCCCACCTAGAACCAATAACAATTTCTGAAGGCTTAACAAAATAATCTGATTCTGAAAATTTTAGACTACGCTTATATTTCGAAGAAATCTCTTTTAATAATTGAAGTTGATTTTCTTTCTGTTATTCAATTTGTTGGACTGTATCTGGATTCTTTACAAATTTGAGATAGCTTTTAGTTGCGCTATCAAGTAACTCCACACTGAAAGACGCTATCTGAGTTAAAGTTGTGTCAGGTAACCCTAAAGAATGTAATTTTTTCATAAAATGTGATGCAAGGTCACAAAGATCATTATTGCGTGGCAAGTGCGAATCTGAATCATTTAAATCTCTATGAGGTATATTGCTGTCCGAAAATATTTGATTATTTTCTAGGTTTTGTAAAGTAATATTGAAATTTGGAAGATTATTTGCATGAAAATTGTCTTGAAAGGTATGTTTACATTTTAACAGAGAGTATGTATACAGATAGAGGTCTCAAAACTCTCAGACACATTTTGGAACTTAAATTACAGTTCCCGTGCGTCCGGTGGAACTTTTGGAAATGAAATCTTCCTCTGCCGGCGTTGCTGCCGTGGCAGTACTGACATTTAGCCATAGGTGCGTATGAAAGAGGAATACGCAACAGTAAGCGTGTGATGAAGGGAGGTAGAAATAGCTTTCTTTTGTTTGAGTTATGTTTTTTTTTTCCTATAAGAAAGACCTTTAAAGGGATCTCAATGTTTACATTTTGTTCTGCTAGATTTTGCCGCTCGAAAGAAATATGAATGAAATGAAGCAAAACAAAGCAAACTCTTTCAATGCATCAAGGTCAATATTTCACATTGGCAAAATGATTAACTTGCAGATAGTTTTCTGATTTGTATTTTTATTTATTAAGGGCTTATTGTTTAGGATAAATTTAACTGCATTTATTTAGGTATTTATGAAATTTTGAACTAGAAGGGTATTATTTAATTTGTAGAGTTTGGGTATTTTTACGAAAAAATTTTTGAAAAAAAATAACAGGTGGCTAAAGCTATTTTGGAAAAAATCTATTTATTGTTTAGGATAAATTTAATTCCATTTATTTAGGTAGTTATGACATTGTTTACTTGAAGGGTAATATTTTGTATATGTAGAGTTTGGGTATTTTTAAGAAAAAAATTCCTAAAAATTCAAAAAATGCTATATTTAAAAAAACAAAATCACAGGTGGCTAAAGCACAGTCTTAAGCTATTTTGGACAAACAATTACAAAAACCAAAATTTTTATAAAATAGTTATACCTGTTTAAAGTTGACTTAATTCAACTTGTTTTATTGAAAATATTAAAAACAAACTTTAAGGTTTTCTGAATATAATTTTTTAATTCTGCATGCATTCATTGGTGATTGCATTTGATAAAATTTTTTATTTACCACGCTTCGAAATATATTAAGGCAGTATTATTTATTATATTTTAACAGATAATAAACAAATTGGATTAAATGGCTAAAGCATAGTCTTAAGCTATTTTGGACATAAAATTACAAAAACCAAAATTTGGATAAAAAAGTAATATCTATTGAACTTGACTTTATTTTTAAAAATCCTCAAAGTGGCTATTCAAAGTTGTGAATATAAAAAATATTAAAATAAAATTTTAGGTTTTCTGAGTATTAATTTTTAATTATGCATGCATTCATTGGTGATTGCATTAAGGTAATAAAATTTTTAATTTACCAGGCGTCGAATTATATATAAAGTATATTTAGGTCGTATTATTTATTATATTTTAACAAATTGAAATTCATTTAATATTAAATTGAAATTATTAAATTTTATAAATTATTACCTACATTAATTTAATGTATTTTCTACTAGCAATGAAAATAATTGCAATATGACTTTTTTAAACTGCAGTGATGTTTTTTTATATAATATATTACAAATTAAGCTCAAAACTTGTTATCTCATACAATATTTTATTATTATATTAAAAGTTTTTTATAATTTGTGCTGCAAGTAAAATAATGCTAAACAAAGAATAGTATACTTGGAGCAAAACATGAGTAAAATATTATACTTGCAGCAAGTCTATTATAAACATTCCTCTTTCAGTGAAGTGATCCTTTGTACAATTAGTAGTCCTTTGGAATTGTATATTACTTACCTTTTAGGTATTTTATAACCCTGGCGTATACCATTTAAAGTGCAGAGATGTTTTTCTAATTTGTTCTTATTATTTCATATAATATATTTCAAACTAAAATCAAAGCTTTACAAAAAAATGTATCCAAAATATAATATTATGATTTTTTTTGGATATGTATTTAATATATATTATATGCAATAATATTATTTATTTATAATGTATCTACAATATTATACCAATTTTGTAATGGGAAATATATACAAAATATAATATTTCAAATATTATACTATTATTTATAAATCTATTTATTGTATATTATTTACAAAACTATTATATTTAATTTATTTTGTATTAACAATATTAACATAAAACAATTTTGAAAATATGTGAATGTTTTTGTTGTCGAAATAGAAATTTGTTGAAATTAAATTGGCCAAATTTTTCTATAGTAAAACGTATTTAAATAACTATATTTACGTTAGTAAATAGAAGGCAAAAGGGGCGTGGTCAAAACAAAGTTTGTTTAAATCTTATCTTGGATGGATAAAATATGTGTACCCAATTTGAGCAAAATCCATCTTGACGTTAAGATTTGTATTGTATTAAGTTCATATTTGTACCACAGTGCTATCTGGTGTTAAATACAGATCCAAACAGAAAGTGCTGAACGATATATCTTATGTGAAAACTCCTGCTATTTAAATATTTGTGCTGCATTTTCATTGATTTGTGGGGTTTCTACACCCACTTTTACCGCCCACGGTCACTGGGGTTTTCTTTTATTTGTTGGGAGCAGAGCAAGAACTGTCAAAAACCATGCTCGAGTTTTCCATTTTGTTACCAAATGCTCTCAATCAAATGGTTGCGCACGTAGAGCGAATATCAGAGCATTTACCTTCAAGCACATTTTAACAAAATTCGTTGACTTGCAGCCTTGACAATTGGTGTTCTGTTTTGATATTTTAAAATAATAAACATAAATATATAAATATAATAATAATTATATAATAATTAATATTATAATAATAATTAATAAATACAATTTAAAAACAATAACTTTGTAGATAAGGTAAGGTGACGTACTTTTAAGTTGTAAATATTTTTTAGGTTAACTAGTTTTAAGTTGTAAGTATTTTTTTTATTAGTATTAGGATTAGATTACATAATAAGTTGTCATTTTAGTTTGTAAGATATTATATAACATAATAAGTTTTCATTTTAGTTTGCAAAATATTATATGACATAATAAGCTTTCAATTTAGTTTGTAATATATTATATGAAAAAATAAGAGTAAATTAGAAAAACCTCACTGCAGTTTAAATGGTATAAGCCAGGGTTATAAGATACCTAAAAGGTAAGTAATATACAATTGCAAAGGACTACTAATTGTACAAAGGACTACTTATTGTACTAGTTGTAAGATTCGTAAAAAGTCATATTGGAAATATTTTCATTAGTAGTAGAAAATAATTTATAAATTTTAATAATTTGAATTTACTATTAAATCAATTTCAATTTGTTTATTATCTGTTAAAATATAATAAATAATACTACCTTAATATATTTCGAAGCGTGGTAAATAAAAAATTTTATCAAATGCAATCACCAATGAATGCATGCAGAATTAAAAAATTATATTCAGAAAACCTTAAAGTTTGTTTTTAATATTTTCAATAAAACAAGTTGAATTAAGTCAACTTTAAACAGGTATAACTATTTTATAAAAATTTTGGTTTTTGTAATTGTTTGTCAAAAATAGCTTAAGACTGTGCTTTAGCCACCTGTGATTTTGTTTTTTTAAATATAGCATTTTTTGAATTTTTAGGAATTTTTTTCTTAAAAATACCCAAACTCTACATATACAAAATATTACCCTTCAAGTAAACAATGTCATAACTACCTAAATAAATGGAATTAAATTTATCCTAAACAATAAATAGATTTTTTCCAAAATAGCTTTAGCCACCTGTTATTTTTTTTCAAAAATTTTTTCGTAAAAATACCCAAACTCTACAAATTAAATAATACCCTTCTAGTTCAAAATTTCATAAATACCTAAATAAATGCAGTTAAATTTATCCTAAACAATAAGCCCTTAATAAATAAAAATACAAATCAGAAAACTATCTGCAAGTTAATCATTTTGCCAATGTGAAATATTGACCTTGATGCATTGAAAGAGTTTGCTTTGTTTTGCTTCATTTCATTCATATTTCTTTCGAGCGGCAAAATCTAGCAGAACAAAATGTAAACATTGAGATCCCTTTAAAGGTCTTTCTTATAGGAAAAAAAAAACATAACTCAAACAAAAGAAAGCTATTTCTACCTCCCTTCATCACACGCTTACTGTTGCGTATTCCTCTTTCATACGCACCTATGGCTAAATGTCAGTACTGCCACGGCAGCAACGCCGGCAGAGGAAGATTTCATTTCCAAAAGTTCCACCGGACGCACGGGAACTGTAATTTAAGTTCCAAAATGTGTCTGAGAGTTTTGAGACCTCTATCTGTATACATACTCTCTGCTGAGACACTTCAGTTCCAAGTCTTTTTTTGACGGTAACAAAAAATGCTCTACTTTCATATGCTGTATAATAAGTGAAATATTTTGATTAAATTTTTTACAAACTGAACAGGTATACATTTTTTAATTATATAGAAGAAAACTTTAGAGAAATCTCATTAACTGTGCTCGTTGTTTTACAATCAATCGTGTATACATATTTCTGAATAAATTTCCAAAAGCATCTTAGATTTAGATCATATTCAATGTTAAAAATAAAGTGCAATTTAAATGTGATATCAACTGCGTTTAAAAACGAATAGTTACTTGGTAAAGGAATTAAATGAGAGTCTAAAATAACTAAATACTGAGTTATTTGTGCCTTATTTTTACCAACAGCCAATACATATGGTGCCTTTTTTTCCGATTCTGCTAGATATTCCCCGTGAGTTAATCCTTCATGCCGAAAAATCAGAAGTCTTTCAACAGCTTGCACATCATTCAGCCGGCGTATCGATTTTTGGCCATTTGCAGGGGGCGGAAGTAGTCTTAGTAAGTTTAGAAATAAAATTGTTAGAATGTCGAAATCTGCAAAAAACAATTCAAAATAAAAAACAATTTCAGATTTGCAATAAAACCACTACCTTCTTCTCTATCTGATTTGGTGTACAAAATTGTCTTTCCACTTGTCTTTATGATATTAAAAACTTCAGATTGAATATTTGGCCACTTATTTACTAGATTGTGTGATTTTTCCTTGAACGTTATTTCGAAATCAAATGAATTCTAAGAAAATAATATAGAAAAAAAATTACATAAAGAAAATTTCTGAATGTTGCAAAAAATAAAAATCAATCTTCTCTATTCATATTCTAACTTCGATGAAATTTACTTACTAGATTTGGACATACGAAAAAACATTGACAATTCTTATATAACTTTTTAAAACTTTTCAGGGCTCTTCTGTATTTTTCTGTTTTTTTTTTCAAAATGTCTTTCACATCATGCTCTTCTTCTGGTAAAGAAAATGAAGGAAGGCTTTCAAAAAGTTGTTCGATATCTTTAGAAAATTTTACTGTTGTTTCTTTTCCGCTTTTAACAACTTCGTCACTGTTGAATCTTTGATCTAAGCGTCGTTTTTTGGCCTTTGCATTTTTTAGTTTGACTTGCAAAAAACTAGTATTTTGCGAATTATACAACAGTTGCTTAGTTTAAGAAAGAAAGGAACTTATTAATAATAATATCTTACAACAAATAAAATAAATTATTTACCAAACAGTCTCCTTTTGATTTAAAGCATGGGAAAATGACCAAAAATGCCTTTGCTGCTACTTTTACTTCAATTGGCGCTGGTGCGTAACCAAATTTTTCGTGGATATAACTTGCAGTTATTGATATTATCTTTCGGCGGCTGAAGGTATTTAAAGAGTTATTCTTTTCACTTTCTTTTAGAATGGAACTACTGCAGTTATGCTTGCAAATGTATTCTTTCAAAGCCTGTCATAAATTTTGCTTTTTAAATAGCTTTATAAATTAGAATAAGTAGGCGTCTTTTGATAACGTGAGATTTTCTTATATGGCCAGACTACTCATCCTATCTTTGCTCATGTAATTAATAGACGCCTTCTTTCTTCTTACCGTTGAAGTTATTGCAGAAGTTGCGGTATCACAAACGATGGACAAAGCAAGGGCAGTACTAGCAGAAGTAGTTCTGGTGACAACTTGCAAATTAAAAGATGGATGGCTGAATACTGTTCAATGTATTCGATAAATACGTCTTCTGGAATTTCCACTCCCTGAGTATTTGCAAAATGGCTAAATTCCCGCTTATCAATGTCTGTTTCTCTCAAAAATATTTTACGTTGAAAAAACCACGTAAAAAAGAAAAAGTGTTACACATGATGGAATGATTTAACATAAAAAAATGTTCTCGTTGCTTAGCCAGTTTTCTATGCACTTTTTTCTGCATCCACTTTATCCGCATTGAAAAAGTCCATGTAGCACAGCCTTGTTCCTTCAGCAGCACTTATACGAACACATTTTGAAAATTTGCCTTCAATTATTAATGGAAATATCTTAGTAATCGCACTTAATTCCATTTTCACCACTCATTATTTAAAATTAAAAAGTTTTAAGTGTCAAATAAGTGAACGCGAACGCAAATCTGTTAAAGCTGCTTCTGGACGACGCTACAATGTCTTAAGACAAATTTTCATGTGACTGTCAAATTTTGTCCGATGTGAAAAGTATTTTCCAATTTGCTTCTACACGAACAATTTTTCTGTGAGACAAAAATGTAAACAACAACAGCTGTTTATGCCAAAAAGAAAATTTAAAAAATGGATTTAGAGACAACCGTCTTAGCAATTTATAGCGTAATTGTATTAATTAATGCTATTAAAAAGAGAAACAAATGGAAAAAAAGAATAGATACAGAGCATTGTGAAGCCGTGCATGGCTTTTGGCAGGAAATAGCCCTATGAGCTTAAGAACTCCTGCCTTAGGCCATTCAAACTGAAATAAAACATGGTATGGTTTTACATTTATGTATATTATATAAGCATTTTATTATAAAACTTACTTTTATGCAGTTTTTCGCCATTTTAAAACCAATATTTTATGCAATAAAACGTTTAATTCATATAAAAACAAACCGCACATGTTGTTTTTCCTTGAAATCAACCCTGTGTCGCATAGAAAGTTATAAGAAAATAGAAACAATTCTAAAAATTAATGTGTCTCTAATAGTCGCAAGACTTAAGACATTTTGGGCATGTCTTCAGACAATGTCATATCGTCTAGAAGCAGCTTAAACTAGCAAAAACAATTTGACAGAAATTTTCTTCGGATCACTTAGATTAAATATTTTTACGGTTCACAGCTTTCAAAGTGATAGCCTCAAAACAAAGAGCAGCATGTCTTGAGTATTATGACTTTTTTGTTTCCTATAAGAATTTTGCTCTCATGTGAATTTGGTAAATTAAACGAATTTACTAATATCCAGCTTTTTAAATTATGAGAACATTTGAATGTTGTTTACCTATAAATCTCTTTTAATTGTTGCAGGTATTTAGAAATTTTTTTTTTTTGGATTACAAAAATGCAAAATAAATTGCATTACCACTAAAAGTAAGTGGTAATGGAAAATTTTAATGGTAACGGAAAAAATTTGCATTATTACCAATCGAAACCACTATATTTTTAAATTTCCAGATTTCGGTGAATATTTTACTTTTCAACCAGAATATATTTTGATTTACGCATGATATATAAAATTTTTAAATTATATTTGTTCTATTATTTTTATAACATTGAATGGTATAAAATTTATAATTTATTTGGAATAAAAAAAGTTTATACCACACAAATGTTATAAAAAAGATAAAATTTACCCTCAAATTTTTTACTGTGTACATTTCCTTTTTAGTTTGGGGTGTTTTTCATATAAAAACTTTTTTGGAGAATATTTAATTTTTTTGTTTTAAGGATATTTATACTTTTTTTGTGATTTTTTGGCGCTGTGTTTTATTGCCATGCTTATTATTGCCACCAATTTTCATCGCAAATTAATCTAATAGCTAATTTCAAAGTTTGCACATAAGCTTTAACCTCAAATATTTATTCTGAGTATGAAATGTATCCAAATTGCATGAAAAACACGTCTACCTCTCAAACGAAGTGGTTTATTAAAAACAGTAAAAACTCTTTGAATACCACAAAAGTGCATACAATGGCTAAAAATTTTGCAAATAAGTTTTAATTTGTTCTATGAACTCTTAATTTTAAATTTGGAAGATTAGTAAAATAAAATGAGAATTTCACCAACCTCCCTTAAAAAGTGACGTAATCATAATAGCAAACCTCATCAATTCCATAAAAATTAAAGTTTAAACTATTTATATATTACAACTTCATACATAAAGGCTGGATTACCCAAGCGTAAGGTAACGTAGCGCGACGTTACCAATTGTCAAGCTAAAATCTGTTTAATGACAAATGTGTACAAGTCGTTACCGAAATCGTAACGTGGCGTGACGCAGCGTAGAAGTCTGTAGAAAATAGATTTCTACGCAACGTTACGATTTTTGACAGTTCGACAGCTGTGTTACAAGCGAAAAAATTTGTTTTACTTCACATTATTGTAAATTTTAATACTATATAAGAAAGGATGCAATCTTTGATTGACGAGGAGAAGTAAATAAGCCTACTAGAATAAAATGAGTGCCCTGCACTACGTTGGATTACGATTTCGGTAATCGCTTATCCTCGAGGCAACGTCGCACTACGCTACATCCCGCTGCGCCACCTCACGTTACGCTTGGGTAATCAAGCCTTAAGGTTTGATATTCAAAATGTACTTAGAATTAAAAATTTGAAAAATTTTAAATTATCTAAGTTATACTTTCTTCAAAACTTCTTATACACTAAGGGGACGTTCATAAACTACGTTACCATTTTGGAGGAGGGAAGGGGTCTTGAAATGCACTATGATATGTAACGGCATGGGAGGAGGGGTTTAAGATACTGTAAAGTGACCAAAAATTAAAAACAATTTCAAAAAAATTCAATTTAATAATATTTAAGCCTGACTAATATTGACAAATTGTTACTCTGGAATGTTAACATTTTTTAAAATTTTTTAACTTTGCGGTTTTTGCTTGAATTTTCTTAGAATATAGGGAGGATTTGCAAAAGTGTGTGAGGAAAAATGAGGAAAATATGTCTTTTAAGAAAAATATATTTTTATGATTTGAGTAGTTGAAATTTAAAAAAAGTTGTAATTTGCTCCCCGCAGATGGGGTTCTGCATACGAAAAAAACCAGAAATTATTCTTGAAGGCTAAGTTTTTATTCAAAACTTTATTGTGCAAGGGCTTTCTATAGTTTTCAAGATATGAGAATGTTGTTGGTGTCAAACAAACGGAAAATTTTTTAACTTTATTATCATTTTTAATTAGTTCTGGTTAATTATTATAGGCCATAGGACCTACACATAAGTAGCGTTGTTTTCTGACCTCTCGACTGCTTCTCGCCACAACTAAGTTATTTCTTTTTCTAGTACCGCATATGCGTGAGTATGTTGATTTAGATGTGTAGTATTATAGTTTATACTTTTTATGTTCCCAAAAACTTGCAGTTATATCAGATAGAGTATAGATAGATTCAATCTAGGGATTAGACATTTTTATACTCATCCACATAAGTTGATGACTAAGATAAAGTGGTGGTAGCCCAAAAAGAGCTTTATTCGTTTATTTGTTCGTTTATTGTGCGACGACTGTTCTAACAAAACTGAAGTCTTATGGCAAGCGCAGTAACATAGGGTTATTATTTATAATGACAATTCAATTTTATATATTTTTAAAAATACAAAGACGATTTAAATGACTTAACCTAAATCAATACAATAACTGCATTATTCTGTATCACGAAGCAGCACACCAACGATGGGAAAGACACGAGAAGCAATACAATTTTGTATGAAAGAAAGTATTGCTTCTCGTGTCTTTCCCATCGTTGGTGTGCGGCTTCGTGATACAGAATAATGCAGTAAATTTAAAGTGAATTAAAAGAAAAATAGGAAAGTAATAGATAAAACACAATGAAGATTTAAAGAGTGTGAATGAGAAACAAAATGATTCATCTTTAAATATCATGCATTTATTTTGCATTCTTTTTAATTTTTTTCATCTCTGATGTATTTTGATAGGGCCAGCATATCATCATATATGTCAAATGTGAATGAACTATAGACATATATATGAAAAATAAGACACAGTTTCGATAGTATCGTGTATAGACGTAGAATTCCTTTTTATACAGTAATGGAGAAAAATTCTGGTTTTTTTCATGTATATTCTTCAAAACTGTTTTAAAGTATTTCATCTTCTAAATAAAAATTATTCAAAAACAAATTTGTTGTTGTTGTCCTTCTTTAAACTTACCTGATCTAAAAAGCTCACAATTAAATTCATGTAAAAATTTGTTTTGTTTTATAAAAAGTTTTCGTTTGATATTTATGGTGATGAATTTGTTGTTCTTTTTAATTTGTTTTGTTGGTTAAAACTAAATGTAATTCAAAGTTATGTTTAATTAATGGAAATAAATATGGGTAAATTTGAATTATTTATTTTTCCTGTACTAAAGAGCATATATATATATATGTATATTTTAAAAGTAATTTAAAATTGAAATTTTAGTTAACAAAATAAATTTTTAATATGAAAAGAATATAATGCATCATAAAAATAATTCCAATTTATTATGGTATTTAAAAAAAAATGTAGTTTTTAAGGCACAACGCATGTTTAGTAACGCATGCGCAAATTTGAGTAGTAGTATACATATTTACATACTGAAAATAAACATTCGTTTTATTCGTACTCTAACTCATGGCAGAATAACCAGGTAGGGCCGACTCGGAGAGGAATGCAGTAGAAAGCAGAGAAAAGCGAGCTAGTTGTCAAATACTGCCATGGTGTAAGAAATAGAGGTGTTAGTGAGTTTGACACTTCTCTCTCAAAATGATAAAATTATGTTTCCCCGCTCTTGTCAAAAACAGCTGATGGTGAATTGCAATGAAAACGAATTTTGTTAAATTCGTGTCTTTCTGCAAGTTTTAAGATTTTTACTGAGATTAAAGTGAGAATAACAATAAAACAATTAACAATAAAAAATATATGAGACGCTGTGCATTATGCAAAAAAAAACAACTATGTGAATACAAGAAAATTTACATGTTGGCCGAAGCTCCATGTCGGCGGCACCTTCCAGCGCACATTTCTGATAAAGTGGCCAAAGCATTCAATGACATACTCGTCGGAAATCGGAGAAAACAACTTCAATAACTTTTTGTCAACACAACACGGCACAATTAATTGCATTAAATATTTATTTACACTTAATTCGCACAATAAAAACTTTAGCACATCATATAGCAACTCAAACAAATAACACAATTTGACAACTATCAACAGTTCCGCTCTTTCGCTCACAATTTTTTGATAGAAGCGAAGAAATTCATGGTGTTGTCAAAAACTCACTAACACCTGGTTTTCTTACACCATGAATACAGCTGTTCATGTCGAGTAAAAATTAAGAACATCTAAAAAAATTTCAGCTAACTGAACCAACAACAATTACCAAGCAAATCTAAAAAAACGACGCACAGAAAAGAGCATGATCACAGCGGTTGAGCAGCGTTAGAGGGTATGAACCGAATCGTCCACAGAAAATAAACAGAACTTTGCTTACTATGTCCCGCTTTTCACTCGTCACTCACGAAAATTCTCGAGCTTGCGGCGAAAGCAATTATTGCTCCAAGACCAATAATTCTCTTGCTCTGGTAGCAAGATCTTTTTGTCCCGTTTTTCACTTCGCAATAATTGCCTTTGCCGCAAGTAGTTTATCGATTATTCGCCCGCATGAGGGGTTTACGAAAGTCCCCATTAAACCCAAGTAGTTAACAAACTACTTGCGGCGAAAGCAATTATTGCTCATAGAATTGCCGAGAGAAAAATGCCCCTTTGCAGCACATGCAGAACCAAAACAACAATATCAGCAGCTAGTAGCAACGTTGCCAGTTATGTTGGAAAAATTTCGTGGTAATTTTTAATTGCCCTTAGGAATTTTTGTTTCTGGGAATTCCTATTAAATTTTTTAATTCAGCGTGGTATTTTTTAATTGGCGTGGAAATTCAGCGCGGTATTATTTAAATTTCCGCGGGAGTTTGGTAATATTTTTCTTACATTTTTTTTTCTTTTTTAGTAAGCAAAGTTTCTCTGTGGTATTTCAAAATGTTTTTTAAATTGTTTGTGCATATGGGACTTATTGTGGTATTTTTTATGCGAATGAGATTTTTGTGGCAATTTTAAATGCATATGGAATTTATGGTGGTATTTTTAAAAAGAGTGGTATTTTTGTGGTAATTTTTAATGATCGTGAGATTTTTTTTTGATATTTTTTTATTGCGGAAGAAACTTTTTGTTTATCTTTACAATGGTAATTTTTGTTGTATTTAATTAATGTTATTGTGAAAAAGTAACTTTTTGTCAGAATTGTTTTAAATTTTAACTGGCAACCTTGGCTAGTAGTAGTACATTTTTTTGTAGCCACAAACTGGCTCTCTAGCTACATGCATCTGTATTCTCTATTGCATTACAACCCAACAAGCCATGAATGTTACTGTGCCAGCTAAACGGTACTTAAAACGGCTGCGTCTGATTTGCTGGTATGAAAACGACATGTTTTTGTACCTTTAAACCGTTCTCTATGTTATTGTAAAGTCCTATTTTATATTTATCAAGAATCGAATTGAAATTAATGTTATATTCGCTTGATGCGTCGTTTGTTCTTCTCTTTTCTCCCTCTCTTTTTCACCCGTTCGCCAAAAAACTCTAAAATATGCATTAAATCATGCAATGCATCAAGTAGTGCAGTTGCGTTGCCGTTCATTGTTTAGTTTATTGTTGCAACTTAATAAAAACCATTTCAAGAAAAGCTTACAATTGTTTAACAACAAATAAAATTAATATACAACTTAAAGTTTTCTATATGACCTTTTTATTTATTGTGTTGATTTTGTATGATTTAAATACAAATTCTAAATGTTTGATAGTTTAAATCATTCTTGATTTTGAATACAAATTCTAGTTGTTTGATAGTTTAAAATCGTTTATTGAGCTTTAGGTCAGGTTAGAACAATTAATTGCTCTAACTAGTTAATCAATCAGCTAACTAATTAATCAGCTAGTGATGTTTTTTTTTCTTTTCATATTGAAAATGTTGTTGCTGTTGTTTTTTTGAAAAAAATTCGTTAGAGCAATTAATTGTTCTAACCTGACCTAAAGCTGAATAAACGATTTTAAACTATCAAACAACTAGAATTTGTATTTAAAATCAAGAATGATTTAAACTATCAAACATTTAGAATTTGTATTTAAATCAAAGAAAATCAACATTAAAATACAACTTAATAAATAGTACGCTTGTATGAAACACACAATGCATAGTTTGCTGACATCGAAACGGTCCGCTTCAGTGCTTTTAAAACTGCACACCGTTTTCAACCGAGCCGATTGGCTATCTGGGAAACAAATAAAAAATGAACGCAACTGATGTGTATTTATATATGTATGTTTTACATACATACTAATAAAAACCAACAACAACAACAACAGCAAAAGCAGCACAACAACGAACGACGTAATTACGAGCCAAACAAGCAAACACAACAACAACAACCTTAAAATTGCATAAGCAGCTACTGCAGCTAAGCAGCTTGTGCATTTCTCATACGAATATATGAATTTTTCATCTTCTTAGATTTTGCTATTTTATTAGATATTCGTTTTATTTCCACTAAAACTGATATTTTGGCATTTTTTTCCTTTGTACGATGAATATTAAAGGCTGTAGGTATACCCCAAAGTGTCAAATATCGCTTTGAAATAATTCGTGAAACTGACCCCCATACAAACTGCGATGTAAGACGTAATTCTACGTCAAAACTTGGTGTCAACGGTGAGCTTATTTTTGAATTTATTAAGTTTTATATGAGAATTTCATACAAGGTTGCTACTTAGGGTAAGCCTCATGAGAACTTAACTTTATCCACTTCCACGACATTGTTCATTGTTTTCATTTTTGTAAGCTACAAAATGAAAGAACTGTTATTTTTAAAAGAATTCTGTGATAAGAAGTAACCTATGTCCCAACCAGAGACGTAAGGAACCCAAATGTCAAGTTTAAGGAAAATATATCCAGAAATTTTCACGTGATACACGAACAGACAGACACACAGATACAAATGTTAAAATTACATTTTTGCAATCCACATCCTTAAAAATGCTCAGCTCACAAAAACATTTCCAAATAACAGAAAATGTACAGATTTTTTAATAGTTTTATTATATGCACAGATTTATGCGTTTAACAGCGCAGGTCCACTGATTATAAGCATAAAAGAAAACAAACAACGCTTAAATCGGCTTATTAACTCTCTCAAAGATCACGTGAATTTCTTTGCATTAGAAATCAGGAAACATCTGAATGGGTCGACATAGAATCTATTGAAGAAATTGGAGAACCCTCAACAAAGCTTTTAGCTCTCAATTCCAGTGATTGGCTTTATTGATTTTTTTAATTTAATTTATATAGTCATGTATATTTATATAATCAGTAATAATAGTGAAAATTCTGAAGGCTATTGTGTAAAATAATATAATATAATATGTTTAAATCCATTTATTTTTTATTTCATGTGTCATGTTACGTTATGAAGGGTGGAGGGGTTTTGAAATGCTCTACTAAAAGTAACGGAGGGGAAAAGAGGGGCACAAAAGTACTAAAAATCGGTAACGTAGTTAATGAAATACCCCTAAAATACGGTTGTAGGTTATTTTTAATTTGGCTAAGTTGAAAATAATTTCTTGTACAAAATATTACTGCTTTTATATTTTTTAGTATATTAAGTCTGCTTGAAAATATTCTTGTCTTGTTGCTAGCGATCAGTTCCGAAAGCAACTCCTGGCTCGTTAGCGGAAGCCGAAAAGATGGCCAAGGCTCAGCAACTGAAATTCAAAAAGTGACTCAGTATCTCGAAACTAAGCTTCAAATGTTACAGGAATGGTTCGGGCCAAAAAGTGGGGCTGCATAATTAAAAAAATTGTTTATGTTTAAAATCTAAACCCATGTTTAGAACCACTATCATGAGAGCATTTTCGTTTACTGATTTTTTTAACTTCTTTCAAAAGTTTTTTACTTCTTGGGTCAAAATGTCAATCATTTAAGTGGAGTTTTTCTACTTCTTGGGTTGAAAAGGTCAAACATTAAAGTTTAATTTTTAAAATTTTTTCGATTAAAAACGTAAACCTTAATGTTAAATTTTTAAACTTTTTGGTTTAAAATTTCCAACATCTTTTTTGAAAAATTTCTATATGTATTGCTTTTTCCAACATTAAGGTAATAATTTTCAACTCTTTTGGTTGAATAATTTGGCAAAAAAGTGCAAATTGCCAACTAAAATAAGACAGAAATTTATAAATTTTCTTATTTTTTCCACTTGCAGGTCTAAATGTTTGATTTTAAATTAAATTTTCCAACTTTTTTCAATAAAATTCTCATAAATTTTAATATTTTTCTTGTAAAGAAAGCCAACTTGGAAAATGTGTACACTGTCTTATTTATCTTACGCCTAATTTTGCTGAAAGAGGTGTATTACTTTGATTTTTGGCAAAAACCTCTAATGAAAAAATCTATGAATTTTTAGTACAGATTTCATTGATTTAGCACTGATAGAAATCGATTTGCTTATAATGGTGTTACAAAATTTTATTTCCGGTCAATGTTTTTGTGTCAATTTTGTTAATTTAAAATCGGTTGAAGGATGCATATATGTAATATCACGTTTACTCACGCTTGCATAAATAGGCTTGTAACTCTTAATGAAAGCTTTTTAGATGCCTGTAAGCCTACATTTTAAGATTCCTTCTCCAAATGTATTGTATACAAAGACACACTGAAAGCGGTTGTAGCTAACTTCCATTTAATTTTCTGAACTAAAACCAAAAGAATTTGAACTTTAATAACTTTTTTTTTTAAATATTCAAAAGCAGCCTGATTCTGTATAAGTCTAGCAAACTCTTAGAAAAACTACCCTGTATTAACATTAAAAAAGCATACTTTTATATAAGTTATGATATTTTTGTTCTATATGCAATCAAGCCATGGCTTGCAACACTTCATTGTTTTATATTTCATAAGATACAGCTATATTTCTTTGTACTGTAGGTATGTTTATATGCTTGGCATATTTGTATGTTTGTATTGAGCATAAACAATATTTATTTTATGCCATTCTGGAAGCTTTAATAGAAACGTTTTCATGTTTATTTGCTTGGAGTATTAATTCATATCATGTCTACTTTATAATTTGTTTTTCTTTTTTTCTTGTCATTTGAAGTCTTTACTGTATGATTTCTGCTCAGGGTGTATTTAAAATTTTACTCGTGCACATATATAATCAGTTTATGCTAGAAATGAAATTGAACTTTGTTAAAGTATGTTTTTTTTAAATATTTCTCAGAGCCGATTTAAATATAGTTCTATGGCGTAAGAGCAATATTTTATTATATAAAATTTTAAATGATATAAATATATAATACCAGAGTTGCATAGTTAAAATATTCAAAAAAGTAAATCCACATAAAATGTTTTGAGTTTCATTACAGTGTAAAGTTAAAAATAAATACATGCGTCATTTACATGTGTTACTTGCTGGCATAATAATTGAATAGTAGTAGAACTAGGGCATCCAATGCCGGGATCCCGGGGTCTCCACCTTTTTTGAAGCGAAGCTTTTTACGCCTCATTTTGTGACTGTTTGGAGTGAAATCTCAAAAATTACACTATTTTCCATACACATTTTTCTTAGAATTGTTGTTGCTCTTATTGCTTGAGTCAATTACAACAAGAGAATATTAAATTCAAAATATTTCTAAGACAGCAGTGAGAATCGAATCTGCACCCTTTCGATTCATTGTTCAGCACGCTTCCATCAAATCCAAACACCGTCTTCAAGATAAGTGGTTCATTCAATGTTAAGTATTTACTGAAGATATGTTGCAGTATATGACAAGAAATATAAAAAGGATTGTGCATTAGCTATCCTACATTTTCTATTGTGAATGCGTGAAGCTATGATGCAGCAAATCTTAATACCCAAATCGCAAAGGCGCGTTAGGTCGGTCGCGCTTTGACAGCTAAAGAAGAAACAATCGTGGTTTCTATCGTAAATATTGTCGAATCTCGTAAGAAGGGGTAAAGCACTATCAAAACGCGACATGCTGAAAAAAGTTGAGAAATGTTCTTATCTGTCCTGCGTTTGACATTTGCCGGTAGCTCAGGTTTGTATTTTTATTGAGTTAGCTAAATTTATGAGCATTATTGAGTTGCTGCATTAAAGACGTGTTTGCATGGGATTTGCTATTTTATCAAAATAGTTTATATTGAATGTGATTTAATTTTGAATTTTTTACAAGATAAATAATTCATAACATCAGTAGCTGCTTATATTACACAGTACAACACATGATTTGCCAACTCAATTCTGAGAACTGTATGTAAAATAAGACCCAAAAAGAAGAATTTCTGCATCATTCGTTTTGTCTTCTTACCTGCCAAAATATTTTTAATATCGATTTGAAGTTAGTACTATCGTATAGGGGAATTTATCACGTTTTAGGCCCTATTGTTTGACATAGCTCGACAACCACTAGCCCGATTTAGTTGAAATAAATTTGAAAAAATTAAAAATTACAATACCCTTATCTGTTCATATATTGTTTTCCTATAAAAGCCACAGTTTTTAAGTTAAAAATAAGCGCATGAAGAAAAAAAATATATTTTTTTTAAATTCATAAAAAATACAAAACGGAAATAAGTTTCAAGTGTAGTTACATTTTTGCAAAGTCACATAACCTATGAGCAAAAAGAGACAAAGATCATGAAAATCGATGCACGCGTTTCGCTTTTATTCGCAATTGAGTAAAGGTATGAATTTCAAAAACCTGTTATAGCCACCACCCTTAAAATAAAAATAAAAATAAAAAAAATTAGAAAATTATAATGCAAAAAAAAATTTATTTATAAAAACTTATTGAAAATAAAATAATATGCAATTAATACGCAATTATAATATGCATAAAAACAAAATTTAGAACATTTTTTCAATTATTGGCAATATACATCCTTGTAGAAGTTGACGCTTGTGGTTCTGATGATCTTGTTTTCTTCGTAGGTTGTTCATATTCATGGTCTGAGTCTGTATCGTGTCCACCAATTTCAATGTCTTCATCTTCGGTGCTTTCTTCAAACTGCATAATTGTGAAACTCCACCAACAAACCTCCGCAAGCAATGCATCCAATTTTTGCTTTTGAACCGCTTTTCAATTGGCATGGTCACCTGGTGGAACCTCTCTTCTTGTTCGTCTGATTCCTGAGGTGATTGTGCCAAAAAGGTATCGAGGTGGTGGTGCAAGAAATGCAATTTCAGCGTCATGGATGCACCGATTTTTTCGAAATAATACAGCAACCTGTCCACTCGTTGCTGTATCTCTTCTCGCTGGACACGGTTCTTTCCTAGAACGCCTTCTATTACTTCTTTCAATGAGTTCCATGCATGTTGGTGGTCGTGATGCTCTGAAAGCAAATTTGTGAAAGAATCATTTTTGATCAATTTCCGAATGTCAGGTCCATTGAGAATACCTGTTTTAAATACATAAGAAAAACGAACAAATTATTGGTAATGCGAATGTATAGAAATTAACAAATTTAAATATGACAATATTTAAATACAGAGTACGATACGTACCGCTTTTAATTTTCTCATCACTGAGTTTCGGAAAGATGGATTTCAATAAGTCAAAGGCGCCGTTAACTTTTTTGACCACCACTTCATCGAATTTCCCAGCTATTCCCAGTTTCATGTAGAGCGGTGGCAACAAAATATCATCCAGGTCCCTTATCATAGGTTCATTGCGTAATTTTAATTGTTTGTTGAGCTCGGGAGTTCTTCCTTTCCAATCTTTACATTGGTATTGATTTCCTTTGTATCGTGAATCCCAATTACAAAGGAAGCAGAAGTATTTTGGATATCCGCCCTTTTCTATAATCCCTTGTAGTATGTTGACCACCTTCAGATCGCAACAAATGTTCCATTTGTGTTCATCGTATTTGATTTTCTTCAAAATTTCACCCAATGCTTCATACGTTTCCTTCATAGTTGTGCTGACTCCCAATGGAATGGATGGTTTTTTATTTTTTTTGCGCAGCAGCACAGCCTTCAAACTGGTAACTGTACCATCGATGAATACACGCCAGTCGCCAGCGATATAAACCATTCCCAATTTGTCCACTAAGCCTAGTATATCATGGCAGTACGTGAACGTATTTGCTTCGTCAACAGAATAAAATTTCTGAAAATCAGCTTGGCGTTGTCGGTATGATGTTGCGCTGACATTTTGCTGTGTGAGTTTTCTGCGCTTCAAAAATGATGTCAACCATTCCGAGTTTTGTTGTGATAGTCCCATCTTAGCCACAATGTAATCCTTTTCGATTTGTGTTACCGGTTCTGATCCATTATTTTCAATATCGGGTGTCCAATCAGCATCATCCAAATTGGTCGGATTGGTGAAAACGGTTTCGGCTAGCAGGGACACAGTATCCGCACTCGGAGGTTTAGGTGCATCAGTATCAGCAGGGCGTTGCACTGGAAGTGTGACAGTAAATGCAGCAGTGTATACTTTTGCTTTCAATTGTTTTCTGTTTAATCCAGGACGAAAATTTATGCATGCGTAGCACCTGGATTCATCATGTCCAGTTAGGTCTTCCACCCAAATTACTGGCTTTATAAAAGACAACTTTCTACTTTTTCCGTGCATCCATTTTAGAAGGGTAGTATAACAACTGTTGCACACTGTGTTCGGCGTAAAATTTGCACCACTTAAATCTGCTTCATCGAAATAATTACAATACGCGGTTTTGAATTGCTCAGTAAACAAATTTTTTCGATTTTTTTTCGGACGATATGACCACAAACGTAACAAAATTCATCCAAATTTGGGAACTTGTTGTTTTCCATATTGATATATTTTAGGTTTTGTTGTTATTCACTTTTAAAAAACTGGAGAAAAATCACTTTCACTGTTCGCGTTCGTCGGCACTGCCTAAATAACAAAAATCGATCAATGCACACCTATAAATACTACGTATTTTTCAATATTTTACTGCCAGGTACTTATAAATGGACGCATATTTTAAGGGTGGCTGGCTATATAACTGATTCAGCACTTGTACGTTTCAAATTGTGCAAAACTTTCCAAATAATCAGCACCCTTAAATGTGGGTTTATTTATTATTTTATTTATTCCTTTTTTTTAATTCTCAGAATCATAAAAAGGTGTCAAAGTTTTCTCCAAATATTGTTGTGCATAAAACGTGAAAAATTCCCCTATGCGATAGTTACTAACTTCAAATCGATATTAAAAATATTTTGGCAGGTAAGAAGACAAAACGAATGATGCAGAAATTCTTCTTTTTGGGTCTAATTTCACATACAGTTCTCAGAATTGAGTTGGCAATCAATGAACTGAAAAATGTTGTACTGTGTTATGGTTGCTGCTTTGTTTGAAACGAATAGTTTTCAGTAGCTCTTTGTGTTGTTGTTGATGCTGTTGTTATTTATATGTATGTAAATTTGTATGTATATAAATAGATATCAGTTTCTTTCGATTTTTTTGTTTATTATTGTTTTTGTTATCTTCAGCAATGTAACATAACAAGTAATACAGACGTTTATTTATTATAGAAATAATATAATAACAAACAAATATAATAGCAAAAACATTTATTTATTAAACATAACAAATTGTAATTATTTTCTTTATTATATAGCTATTATTATTTATACAGCTGATAAGTTCACTGAAATAAAAAAAGCAAAAATTTGAAAATCCTTATATTTCCTTAATTAAATTTTGTATATAACATTAATGTTAAATAATATAGCATATTATTTATTTATTTATAGCGAGGGCTATTTAAAAATGAGTAGCCAAAATTAATATAGAAATACAGATTTTTGGGAATTTCAGACTTTATGGAATTTTTTTGGTTTGACTGCCTATAGTTGCAACATCTAAGTTACAGACACACGACCTGCTAACGCGACATTATGATTTCAAAATTATAAGGTTGGGCGTTTTGACAATTCATCCCGTAAAGTTGACCAAAGAACGATCAATGCGCGACCGACCTAACGCGCCTTTGCAATTTGGCCCTAATAACCGATCAAAAGGATTATGCATTATGGATTATGCAATCACATAAAAAAAAGAGCAAGGCTTCATTTAAATGGGTGAAAATAATCACTAAATGCCAATTGCTTTAGGTTGAGATTTGTATTTCAATTGAAGACATGAATGTTCACAGGCACTTAAACAAATCCTTTTTGATAAATTTAATATACAAATATTAAGCGATTCAAATATTCGGTGCAACACGAGGGCAACTAGTGATGCAGTATTTGCTTAATATTGACGACATAACATCCATAACATATGTTTGCTATTTCAGTTATCATAAACCCATAATTTCATCAGTAAAATTTCATAATAATAATTGAACACATTTACAAAAATAATTCAAAATTAATGTTACATGTAATAAAATAATATAATAAAGAAATGCAATCAAATTTCTGGTGTGATTATAGCGTGTGTTCATTTCACTTTATATTCATTTTATGTTATTTGAAATTTTTGAATTTAAAAATTATTTTATTATTGTATTATAAAAAAACCACTAAATTATCAAATCTATGAAACTGCGAAAAAGCTTTTTAGTCTAGAAGATTTTCGGGATCCCTGGGTTTGCCTTCACTGCACTAAAAGTTACAAAATATTCCACCAAAAAGTTCAATAATACTGCCAAAGAAAAACCTGAATGTGATTTAAAATTTTTTTAAATAAAAACCTTTCTCAAAATATCTGTACAAAATAACACAATGTGAAAAACACATGGTGTGATGACTGAAATGTGAATTTAATAATACAAAAATAAAAATATTTTGTAACCATCTGTTCGAAATATGACGTGAAAAATTTTAAAATATAAACCTTTCTTGTACTAAACTCACAAAGATCTATACGCCATTACGGTATTAAACTTTTTAACAAATTGCCAGATGAAATAAAACAAATGCCTAACATTATAATATTTAAAAGAAAAGTAAAAGAACTATTGCTCGAAACTTTGATTTTAGTCTTTAAAATTATATTTGACTATTTTCGTTTATAGTTAATAAGTCTTTTGAACTTTAAATTATATTTTAAATTATGTTTATATTTTTAAAACAAATCCTTACAAAATTGAAAGCAAGCAATACATAATATTATTAAGTTATCTTCTCAAACAAAATATAATTTTTTAGAGAAAGTGATACTCTGAATATATTACAGTTATCAATAAATTAAAAAAAAAATATTACAAAATACTAACTTAAAAAAAATAAAATGTGACATTAAAAAATTAAAAAACTTCCTTAAACAAGCTAAACAAAATATCACAAAAATCGTCGTTTTACTAACACTGCTCAATTTTTTGCTTACAGACTTTTTTTCTCTCATCTGATCGTGTTCTCTATCCATATCGTAGTAACCATTAGTTGTTAAGCTGCTCTCGTTGCATTCGGATGTATTTGCCTTTTAAATTGGATGGGGTAAGTCTTTTTATAAATGTAGTGTTAGTTGAAGCGACTAACATTGGCTTTAACGTAACTTTTTATACCACCACGCGTATTGCGTGGTGGTATATTAACTTTGGTAGGGTTATATTAACTTTGTCACTCCGTTCGTAACGCTTATAAGGAGATATTTTTTTGATCAGCATCACCTCCTGAGTCGATAAAGCCATGTCCGTCTGTCCGTCTATCCATCTGTCTGTCTGTCGACACGATTACAGCCACAGTTTTTAAGCTATCATAATGAAATAAAAGATATATGCTTATATTCAAAAAACGAAGACAAAATTCGGGAATGAGCAAAATCGGATGAACACCACGCCTACCTTCCATAAGAAGTGACTTTATCAAAACGGTATCTCTTAAAATGCCACAAAAATAAATATATGAACTTGGAATTTTGCACATTAGCTTTGGAGTGAAATATTCACCACATATTTGAAATTTGTCAAAATTGGATGAAAACCACGCCCACCTCACACACAAAGTGGCGTCATTATAATACAAAACCTTAATAATTTCAAAAAAAAAATATAATTATTAAGCTTTTATAATTAGGATGAACTCTGAGTTTAAAATTTTGTATATTTTCATAAAAACAACGCCTCCTAAAAGAGGCGTCATCAACATTATACAACATTGACAACTTCGTATATACCAAAATACGGATGTGGTGGTATTTTAAATTCGGTTCAGTCGAAGTTAATTCCTTTGTTGTAGGAATATAGTGTTTTGGTTATAAGTTTTTTATAGTGGTGCAGCGAATTGTGTCTCTTGTGCTAAATAATTGATTTTAACTTTTTTATTTTAATAATAATAAATAATGCTTTATTCGTATAATGATAGAAGAACCTTTTAAGTGTTTTATGTTTATTTACTATTTTTTTTTCAATAATCTTATGTGGTATATCTCAAACTGATAAAATAAGTAGCTTTTAAAACAAATGTAAGAAACAAAAAAAAAAAAACAAAGACCAATATTAATGTTTTTTTTTTACTTCTAGTAGAATATACATAGGTTTTCCATTTTCTACAGCTTTTAATGTATTTTATGTACTAACAGCTCCTCTAAAACGAGTTTTGGAGCATGTTAGTCGAATCGACTAACATTGGTTATAACGTATTAGAAATATGATTGGTTATCCAGGGTTAAATCATCTTATGAGCCTTCCTTTGAGCCTTTTATGAGATGAAAAAATTAATTTTTGTTTTTCAGATATAAACAATAAATACTATCCAAACATTTAATCAAAATGGTGTTTTTTAGTTTATTAAAATCTTCTGCATTGTTTTGTGTTGTAAAACAAGGCATAACTACTTTGGAACTTCATATTATGTCTTCCAAAAAATTCATATTCTAATCAATAACAGAGCTGAAAGCAACATCGTTTGGTTATATAATCCAAAAATTTTGAAACGATTCTAGTTAAAATGGCAAGAGAATTCTGTTAAACAAAACCGCACCTAAGCACACAAGCCACATGAAATGAATATTAAAACTCGAGTCCTTTGCAGGGATCCATTGTTCAAAAAATTTGCAGCAAATATTATGTAGAAACAAAGCTTATGAAAGCATTATAAATACTTTATGTTTGTAGTTCTTGTTAAAAATCACAACACATCAACTCAACCAGCAACTACAAAACCAATGGTGAAAGCAACAATAACGTCATAAGCATCAGCAATTTATCTCGAAAAACTGGCAACTATTCAGCTTCATCCATTTAAACCAGTGATTTGCTCCAAAAACCACTTAAAAAATAAAATAAAATCACTGCTTTGAAAGCAAAAACTATTAGCAAAAAAAAAAACAACAACAAAAAACCTTAAAACAAGAACAAGTAAAGAGAAACAAGAAAAAAGAGATATACTAAAGAGTGCTTGAAACAAGTACCATAAAAAAAAATCACTAGCCTAGAATTTGAAAGCTTCAGCGCCTGGCTTTGTTTATGCTTAATATGAAAACCAGACCGCATTTGTTTTTTATCTGAATAGTATTCAACCTTTCTATTTGCCTAGTTTTTTTTTTATTTATACGAAATGTAAAAAAAAATATTTAAATAAATTTCATAAAAATCAACTTAAAGGCTAACATTTTTATAGTAAAACCTTTTGTTTAAAATAAATAATTTTTATTTACTAAAACTCCCATGCGAAAGCTATTATTCAAATACTTGTTCTGGTCAATGCTGTGACACAAGCAGAAACCAATGTTTACTATTTTAAAGAATTTTGGTCAAAGTGATGAACGTTAAAAGGGTTTTTTATTTAAAAACGTTAAGAAGTATAAAAAACAGAATTAATAAATTTCATATTTTATATATTTTACATTTTATATTTTATATTTTATATTTTATATTTTATATTTTATATTTTATATTTTATATTTTATATTTTATATTTTATATTTTATATTTTATATTTTATATTTTATATTTTATATTTTATATTTTATATTTTATATTTTATATTTTATATTTTATATTTTATATTTTATATTTTATATTTTATATTTTATATTTTATATTTTATATTTTATATTTTATATTTTATATTTTATATTTTATATTTTATATTTTATATTTTATATTTTATATTTTATATTTTATATTTTATATTTTATATTTTATATTTTATATTTTATATTTTATATTTTATATTTTATATTTTATATTTTATATTTTATATTTTATATTTTATATTTTATATTTTATATTTTATATTTTATATTTTATATTTTATATTTTATATTTTATATTTTATATTTTATATTTATATTTTATATTTTATATTTTATATTTTATATTTTATATTTTATATTTTATATTTTATATTTTATATTTTATATTTTATATTTTATATTTTATATTTTATATTTTATATTTTATATTTTATATTTTATATTTTATATTTTATATTTTATATTTTATATTTTATATTTTATATTTTATATTTTATATTTTATATTTTATATTTTATATTTTATATTTTATATTTTATATTTTATATTTTATATTTTATATTTTATATTTTATATTTTATATTTTATATTTTATATTTTATATTTTATATTTTATATTTTATATTTTATATTTTATATTTTATATTTTATATTTTATATTTTATATTTTATATTTTATATTTTATATTTTATATTTTATATTTTATATTTTATATTTTATATTTTATATTTTATATTTTATATTTTATATTTTATATTTTATATTTTATATTTTATATTTTATATTTTATATTTTATATTTTATATTTTATATTTTATATTTTATATTTTATATTTTATATTTTATATTTTATATTTTATATTTTATATTTTATATTTTATATTTTATATTTTATATTTTATATTTTATATTTTATATTTTATATTTTATATTTTATATTTTATATTTTATATTTTATATTTTATATTTTATATTTTATATTTTATATTTTATATTTTATATTTTATATTTTATATTTTATATTTTATATTTTATATTTTATATTTTATATTTTATATTTTATATTTTATATTTTATATTTTATATTTTATATTTTATATTTTATATTTTATATTTTATATTTTATATTTTATATTTTATATTTTATATTTTATATTTTATATTTTATATTTTATATTTTATATTTTATATTTTATATTTTATATTTTATATTTTATATTTTATATTTTATATTTTATATTTTATATTTTATATTTTATATTTTATATTTTATATTTTATATTTTATATTTTATATTTTATATTTTATATTTTATATTTTATATTTTATATTTTATATTTTATATTTTATATTTTATATTTTATATTTTATATTTTATATTTTATATTTTATATTTTATATTTTATATTTTATATTTTATATTTTATATTTTATATTTTATATTTTATATTTTATATTTTATATTTTATATTTTATATTTTATATTTTATATTTTATATTTTATATTTTATATTTTATATTTTATATTTTATATTTTATATTTTATATTTTATATTTTATATTTTATATTTTATATTTTATATTTTATATTTTATATTTTATATTTTATATTTTATATTTTATATTTTATATTTTATATTTTATATTTTATATTTTATATTTTATATTTTATATTTTATATTTTATATTTTATATTTTATATTTTATATTTTATATTTTATATTTTATATTTTATATTTTATATTTTATATTTTATATTTTATATTTTATATTTTATATTTTATATTTTATATTTTATATTTTATATTTTATATTTTATATTTTATATTTTATATTTTATATTTTATATTTTATATTTTATATTTTATATTTTATATTTTATATTTTATATTTTATATTTTATATTTTATATTTTATATTTTATATTTTATATTTTATATTTTATATTTTATATTTTATATTTTATATTTTATATTTTATATTTTATATTTTATATTTTATATTTTATATTTTATATTTTATATTTTATATTTTATATTTTATATTTTATATTTTATATTTTATATTTTATATTTTATATTTTATATTTTATATTTTATATTTTATATTTTATATTTTATATTTTATATTTTATATTTTATATTTTATATTTTATATTTTATATTTTATATTTTATATTTTATATTTTATATTTTATATTTTATATTTTATATTTTATATTTTATATTTTATATTTTATATTTTATATTTTATATTTTATATTTTATATTTTATATTTTATATTTTATATTTTATATTTTATATTTTATATTTTATATTTTATATTTTATATTTTATATTTTATATTTTATATTTTATATTTTATATTTTATATTTTATATTTTATATTTTATATTTTATATTTTATATTTTATATTTTATATTTTATATTTTATATTTTATATTTTATATTTTATATTTTATATTTTATATTTTATATTTTATATTTTATATTTTATATTTTATATTTTATATTTTATATTTTATATTTTATATTTTATATTTTATATTTTATATTTTATATTTTATATTTTATATTTTATATTTTATATTTTATATTTTATATTTTATATTTTATATTTTATATTTTATATTTTATATTTTATATTTTATATTTTATATTTTATATTTTATATTTTATATTTTATATTTTATATTTTATATTTTATATTTTATATTTTATATTTTATATTTTATATTTTATATTTTATATTTTATATTTTATATTTTATATTTTATATTTTATATTTTATATTTTATATTTTATATTTTATATTTTATATTTTATATTTTATATTTTATATTTTATATTTTATATTTTATATTTTATATTTTATATTTTATATTTTATATTTTATATTTTATATTTTATATTTTATATTTTATATTTTATATTTTATATTTTATATTTTATATTTTATATTTTATATTTTATATTTTATATTTTATATTTTATATTTTATATTTTATATTTTATATTTTATATTTTATATTTTATATTTTATATTTTATATTTTATATTTTATATTTTATATTTTATATTTTATATTTTATATTTTATATTTTATATTTTATATTTTATATTTTATATTTTATATTTTATATTTTATATTTTATATTTTATATTTTATATTTTATATTTTATATTTTATATTTTATATTTTATATTTTATATTTTATATTTTATATTTTATATTTTATATTTTATATTTTATATTTTATATTTTATATTTTATATTTTATATTTTATATTTTATATTTTATATTTTATATTTTATATTTTATATTTTATATTTTATATTTTATATTTTATATTTTATATTTTATATTTTATATTTTATATTTTATATTTTATATTTTATATTTTATATTTTATATTTTATATTTTATATTTTATATTTTATATTTTATATTTTATATTTTATATTTTATATTTTATATTTTATATTTTATATTTTATATTTTATATTTTATATTTTATATTTTATATTTTATATTTTATATTTTATATTTTATATTTTATATTTTATATTTTATATTTTATATTTTATATTTTATATTTTATATTTTATATTTTATATTTTATATTTTATATTTTATATTTTATATTTTATATTTTATATTTTATATTTTATATTTTATATTTTATATTTTATATTTTATATTTTATATTTTATATTTTATATTTTATATTTTATATTTTATATTTTATATTTTATATTTTATATTTTATATTTTATATTTTATATTTTATATTTTATATTTTATATTTTATATTTTATATTTTATATTTTATATTTTATATTTTATATTTTATATTTTATATTTTATATTTTATATTTTATATTTTATATTTTATATTTTATATTTTATATTTTATATTTTATATTTTATATTTTATATTTTATATTTTATATTTTATATTTTATATTTTATATTTTATATTTTATATTTTATATTTTATATTTTATATTTTATATTTTATATTTTATATTTTATATTTTATATTTTATATTTTATATTTTATATTTTATATTTTATATTTTATATTTTATATTTTATATTTTATATTTTATATTTTATATTTTATATTTTATATTTTATATTTTATATTTTATATTTTATATTTTATATTTTATATTTTATATTTTATATTTTATATTTTATATTTTATATTTTATATTTTATATTTTATATTTTATATTTTATATTTTATATTTTATATTTTATATTTTATATTTTATATTTTATATTTTATATTTTATATTTTATATTTTATATTTTATATTTTATATTTTATATTTTATATTTTATATTTTATATTTTATATTTTATATTTTATATTTTATATTTTATATTTTATATTTTATATTTTATATTTTATATTTTATATTTTATATTTTATATTTTATATTTTATATTTTATATTTTATATTTTATATTTTATATTTTATATTTTATATTTTATATTTTATATTTTATATTTTATATTTTATATTTTATATTTTATATTTTATATTTTATATTTTATATTTTATATTTTATATTTTATATTTTATATTTTATATTTTATATTTTATATTTTATATTTTATATTTTATATTTTATATTTTATATTTTATATTTTATATTTTATATTTTATATTTTATATTTTATATTTTATATTTTATATTTTATATTTTATATTTTATATTTTATATTTTATATTTTATATTTTATATTTTATATTTTATATTTTATATTTTATATTTTATATTTTATATTTTATATTTTATATTTTATATTTTATATTTTATATTTTATATTTTATATTTTATATTTTATATTTTTATATTTTATATTTTATATTTTATATTTTATATTTTATATTTTATATTTTATATTTTATATTTTATATTTTATATTTTATATTTTATATTTTATATTTTATATTTTATATTTTATATTTTATATTTTATATTTTATATTTATATTTTATATTTTATATTTTATATTTTATATTTTATATTTTATATTTTATATTTTATATTTTATATTTTATATTTTATATTTTATATTTTATATTTTATATTTTATATTTTATATTTTATATTTTATATTTTATATTTTATATTTTATATTTTATATTTTATATTTTATATTTTATATTTTATATTTTATATTTTATATTTTATATTTTATATTTTATATTTTATATTTTATATTTTATATTTTATATTTTATATTTTATATTTTATATTTTATATTTTATATTTTATATTTTATATTTTATATTTTATATTTTATATTTTATATTTTATATTTTATATTTTATATTTTATATTTTATATTTATATTTTATATTTTATATTTTATATTTTATATTTTATATTTTATATTTTATATTTTATATTTTATATTTATATTTTATATTTTATATTTTATATTTTATATTTTATATTTTATATTTTATATTTTATATTTTATATTTTATATTTTATATTTTATATTTTATATTTATATTTTATATTTTATATTTTATATTTTATATTTTATATTTTATATTTTATATTTTATATTTTATATTTTATATTTTATATTTTATATTTTATATTTTATATTTTATATTTTATATTTTATATTTTATATTTTATATTTTATATTTTATATTTTATATTTTATATTTTATATTTTATATTTTATATTTTATATTTTATATTTTATATTTTATATTTTATATTTTATATTTTATATTTTATATTTTATATTTTATATTTTATATTTTATATTTTATATTTTATATTTTATATTTTATATTTTATATTTTTATATTTTATATTTTATATTTTTTATTTTTTATTTTATATTTTATATTTTATATTTTATATTTTATATTTTATATTTTATATTTTATATTTTATATTTTATATTTTATATTTTATATTTTATATTTTATATTTTATATTTTATATTTATATTTTATATTTTATATTTTATATTTTATATTTTATATTTTATATTTTATATTTTATATTTTATATTTTATATTTTATATTTTATATTTTATATTTTATATTTTATATTTTATATTTTATATTTATATTTTATATTTTATATTTTATATTTTATATTTTATATTTTATATTTTATATTTTATATTTTATATTTTATATTTTATATTTTATATTTTATATTTATATTTTATATTTTATATTTTATATTTTATATTTTATATTTTATATTTTATATTTTATATTTTATATTTTATATTTTATATTTTATATTTTATATTTTATATTTTATATTTTATATTTTATATTTTATATTTTATATTTTATATTTTATATTTTATATTTTATATTTTATATTTATATTTTATATTTTATATTTTATATTTTATATTTTATATTTTATATTTTATATTTTATATTTTATATTTTATATTTTATATTTTATATTTTATATTTTATATTTTATATTTTATATTTTATATTTTATATTTTATATTTTATATTTTATATTTTATATTTTATATTTTATATTTTATATTTTATATTTTATATTTTATATTTTATATTTTATATTTTATATTTTATATTTTATATTTTATATTTTATATTTTATATTTTATATTTTATATTTTATATTTTATATTTTATATTTTATATTTTATATTTTATATTTTATATTTTATATTTTATATTTTATATTTTATATTTTATATTTTATATTTTATATTTTATATTTATATTTTATATTTTATATTT